>APFE030742694.1:1926-13019 GCA_000404065.3 Pinus taeda | reverse complement strand
TTTTTTCTCGGTAAAACTAGCTAGTCTATTATTTTATATTTACAGGAAAGTTTTACAAGCAGCGAAACAGGACTTCCATGGCCGCCAGTGGCGCCTTGAATATCTTAGCTTTGAAGCAAAAAGCTCCCACGCAGGGGCAGCATCGACAGGACTTCCAAAATTCCCCAAAAAACTAACTGAGGCTGGAAACCAATTCGACTTGACAGTCAACAGAACATGGAAACTTGAGTTAAACATGAACATGACGGCCCACGCAGGGGCTTCCTTCAAAACCAGACTGTAGACTGACACAAACGAGACAAACTGAGAGTAAACTCGACCAAAACAAACGAGACAGAATGAAAAACTGCAAGTGAACAAACACAGTGCTAACCCGTACCCATATACCCGCAGCAACCTTTATCCTGGACCCGAGCTGAGAGAGAAAGGCATGAGCCGGTGCGCGCGTCGGAGGATCATTCATCGCCGAGACTTTTTTCCTCCACGATAGTGCACCATCCTTGACCCTCAGGGATTCCTTCCCACATGGCAGACCATTTATCCTTTGCTGTGCCTTGAAGTTCCTGCGCCTGGGGATGCGAGGGAGCGTGCAGAATCTCCTTCCCTGAGGTGCCCACCTCAATTGGTGGCTGCAGAACAGGGCTCTCCTTTCCAGTGCCCTCTGGAGGTGGTTCCACCATTCCTCGAGGCGTCCCACAGTCATTCCCTTCAGGAGCCTGAGTAAAAAGAACTAAAATATGAGCATTGATACCTGCACTATCCTTGGAGTTGCCCAGGGTGAACACAACCGAGCCAAATGCTGGAAGGACTGGCTCCCCTTCGCTTGAGCTGCCAACCTCCATGAATTGCCCAGCTTGGAGTGGCTTAACCCTTGCCCTCCTATAGCAATAGCAGCAGCAGCAATGGTGGTGCTCATTCGCTGCCGGAGGGTGAGAGGATGAGCCTCACCTAGATCCCCTCCTGTAAGGTTGCCTCTCCCGTAGCCTCACCATGGACAATCATCCGTCTCCCTTGATAGCCTGGGGTGACTTGTGAGACCAACCACAAGGCGGAATTCGCCACAAGTACCTCGCGAACGTGACAACCTCTGAGTAGCTGCTGCCTGAGGGAGGAAATTTCTTCCTCGTAACCAGATTGCCCTAATTGCTCTTGATTTGCCACTTCCCCCCAAGACAAGAGCCTGAATTGGAGCGACGAAAAGCCAAGATGGCTGGTTGAAGTGGTAGGATAACCGCCCACCTCTGTGTTTGCACCTGCATCGAATGCCTCTGCGTCTGCAACTCCCCAGCTCCACCATAACGATGAACTGTCTTCTGCTCATCCGCACCTTGATAACCCGCCTCATTCCCTCGTTGGGAGAGAGCAATAACTGCAGCCATCTCTTCACTCTGCTCGGCATTGAATGCGCAGAGCTCAGGCTGCGCATAATTAAACCTTTGATGGCTAATTCCATCAAACATTAATATGAGCACGGGGCAACACATGCTGGACATGTGGCTCGACCCTTTGAGACGTGCCATCACTCGCATCCGGGGAATAACTATATAAATATTATCAAACACATTTAAGATTATTAATAACTATATAGGATTATTATAACTATATATTAATATTGACAACCAAATTAATCTATATAGTTATTTATATATATATTAAATTAATTAATATAAAAACTAATATATATTATTAATAATAAATAATAATAATAATAACAAATAATAATAATATCATTTTTAAGGTCATAGCCAAGCCAGACACCAAATTGGTGTATGAGACCCCCTTGTTTGTGGGACAAGGGACCCACCTCCGCGCAACGATTTGACTGCTAAGTCTACGAATGCATACATACACTACCCCCTTTCGTTTTGAACCTGTGACCTCTTAGGAGAAAATGATGCAGGAGCATCAAGACCATTTTCATTTGTAAATATGTGATAAAAGGGGGGTGTGATAATTTTTAATATTTTGTTATTTTAATAAAATAGGAAAGTAAGGATTATGTAAATATTCTTTTTCTAAATAAAAGGATATGAGAAAAATAGTTTAGGAGCAAAAATTGGGGATAGAATTTCTATGTTTTTTCAGTTAAAATCAGGATAAGAGTGGAGAATAAAGCTTCACGCTTTAAATCATTATGTAAAAAGGAAAAAGCTTGCTTTTGTAAAAGATAAGGTCTGAGAAGACCTATCCCTTATGTATGTATAAAAATAAAGTGGCAGCAAAGCTCTCATTAGAGAGAGTGAGAGAGAGGGAGCGAGTGTGAGATTGAGAGCAGGCTTGAACAGCCAAGGCTGTAAGCCTTTGGAAATTTGTAAAGGGCCAAATGATCGAAATTCAGGCCAAAGTAGGAGGTTTTATGTAAGTAGTGTGTGTTTTGAATACAGTATTGGATTTTCTGCAGTTATGCCATTATTGAGTTTGTGTGAGATTGAACTTGTGTGTTTAACGAATCAAAGGAAATTTGATCCTTTTGAAATTCTGGAATATTAATGTTGTAAGGGAATTGCGTTTTAGTCTCTGCGAAAGAAGTTTAATCTTACAGAATCTTATTAAAACTGTTTGATAAAGTCAACCGAATCAATTTAAGAAACCACGATAAGCGTTGCCAAATTAGGATCCCAATTCGAACGGCCAAGCAGAAGACTCTGGTAGCGAATTTAGCAAGTCCTGTGGAGGTTATTCATTTACGTTGTTCAACTCTTCAATGGCGTAACAGGATCACAAGTTCGCTCTTCTCTCTGGACTGTGTTTGGTTGCTGTAACTGTGGTTCCTAGAGAGCGAAAACTGTGGTCAGATCAACCAGCTAAGTGGGGCCAAGACACTAGTTGGTTGTTGAAACTTCAGTAGGCGGGGAGGGCTCGACGAGAAACAGAGAAACATCCTTCCTCTTCTCGTCCAAGCGAATCAATATGTGGCAAATTTGGTCTTTTTGTGAAGAATGATTGTTACATTATTCCAAATTCTAATGGAATGTCATATAATTTATGTATGATGCACAAAAAGGAAAGAAATCAGCGTGAATTTTCTGTAATGCACATTATTTATTGCTCTCACAGCAACAAAAAGGGTATCCGACGAAAACAACATAATACATAGTGCAGGAGTGGGCATTCGGCAGCAAGAAAAATAGGAAAACAAAGCGCAGGGAATATCTAGGTATCAAAAGAAAACAACAGAGAGCGTATTGCATGCGTGTGCAGAGAAATTGAAAAGCAGTGCGCAGGGATTCGGGAATATGCAGTTACCAGTGCTTTAAATATCCATCGATAGTGGGAAATGGAGTGGGAAATATTGTAACCTCTACAGGATCAAAACGTGGTTTCACATCCCGTATGCTGTGTTGTAAGTTGGTAAACTAGAGGCTGCATGGATGAGAATCAGAGTGCCAAAAAAAGGGGATTAGTTTTACTTAATTGCAATGAAAATGTGCGCATTGAATCTGGGTAAGATGACGAGGCACTTCCGCATGCACCTGGTATTGTGTGAAATTACCAACTACTAAAGTTTTGGTTTGGAAAAAAAACTGAGATGCATGTTTATGAGCAGAGTGTTTAAAGATCCTGGTTTTGCAGGCCTACCCTGCATCAGAAAACACATGCTCTTAACCATTAGGCCCACTCAAGCTATATAGTTCATAATAATATTAAATTATCATTATATTATTAAAATAATACAATAATATAAAATTATAAAAAAATCATAACAATTATATTGTAATAATAATAATAATAATAATAATAATATTATTATTATTATATTATAATATTATAATAATATAAAATATAATAATAATATAATCAATATTTTTTTATTTTTATTTTAGTAGGTAAGCACCCACGGGGATTTTAAACGAGTGACCTATCGCAATGAGTGCCTTAACAGTGCACCCATTTCACTATCAATCCAAAGCCCTATGGGCTATAATATAATCAATATTAATTATAATAATATTATTTAACAAAACATTAAAGACCAATGTTTATTTTCGATATTATAAACCTAAGGGAATAATAAACCTAAGGCATTGATATTATAAACCCCAAGGAATAATAAAACTAAGGTATTAATACGAAAACCCCAAGGGATTATGAACCCAAGGGAATAATATTAAACCCATGGGACTAATACTATAGACCCAACATTGTTAAACCCAAATATAAACACTACAAACACTAAAATAAACATGGTTTATTTTCATGGCGAGTCAATCTTTGTCAAAATGCGACATTCAACCAAGGTACTAATATTACAAAACCAACATTGGTAAACCCAAATATAAATACTACAAATAATAAAATGAACATGGTTTATTTTGACGGTGAGACAATTCTTGTCACAATGCGACATTCAACCATGGTTGACGATGTTTGGCTATGATTGACGATGGTTTACCATGATTTATGTTATCAACCAAAAGGAATAATAAACCCAAGGGATTGATATTATAAACCCAAATGAATAATAAACCCAAGGGATAAATACTAAAATCCAAGGGATTATGAAGCCAAGGGAATAATATTAAACCCATGGGACTAATATTATAAACTTCACATCGAATAAAGGAAAATATCAATATGACAAACAATAAAATAAACATAGTTTATTTTGATGGTGAGACAATCCTTGTCACAATGTGACATTCAAACATAGTTCACCATGTTTGGCTACGATTTATATTATAAACCTAAGGGAATAAAAAAACCCAAATTTTGATATTATAAACCCAAATGAATAATAAACCAAAGGGAGTAATACTAAAACCCCAAGGGAATATGAACCCAAGGGAACAATATTAAGCCCAAGGGACTAATATTATAAACCCCAATATTCGTAAACCCAAATATAAATATTACAAACACTAAAATAAACATGTTTTATTTTCATGGTGAGACAATCTTTGTCAAAATGTGACATTCAAGCATGGGACTAATATTATAAACTCAACATTGGTAAACCCAAATATAAATACTACAAACCCTAAGACAAATATTATAAACATTGAAATAAACATGATGTACCATTATTGATTTTCATATTGAGACAATCCTTATCACAATTCCATGTCGGACCATGGTCAACATCATAATAAACCGTGTTTGAATCAGGAATAATAAACTCAAGCGATTGATATTATAAACCGAAGGGATTAATACTAAACCCCAAGGGATTATGAACCAAAGGGAATACTATTAAACAAAAGGGACTCATAATATAAAACCAAGGAATAAAAAACCCAAGGGATTGTTATAATAAATCCAAAGGAATAATAAACCCAAGGGATTATTTTTTATTTTCATGGTGAGACAATTCTTGTTACAACGTGACATTCAAGCATGGTTGACCATGGTTGGCTATGATTGACAATGGTTTACCATGATGGATATTATAAACCTAAGGGAAAAATAAACCTAGGGGATTAATATGAGAAACCCAAAGGAATAATAAAATGAAGGGATTAATACTAAGACCCCAAGGGATTATGAACCCAAGGGAGTAATATTAAATCCAAGGGACTAATATTATAAACCCAACGTATATAAACCCCAAGACAAATATTATAAACATTAAAATAAACATGATCGACCATCATTGATTTTCATATTATATACCTAAGGGAATAGTAAACCCAACTTATTTACATTAATACTAAAATCCCGAGGGATTAATACTAAAACCCCAAGGGATTAATACTAAAACCCTAGGGACTATGAACCCAAGAAAATAATATTAAGCCCAAGGGATTAATACTAAAACCCCAAGGGATTATGAATGCAAGGGAATAATATTAAGCCTAAGGGACTAATATTGTAAACCAATATTGATAAACGCAAATATAAATACTACAAACACAAAAATAAACATGGTTTATTTTGATCGTGAGACAATCCTTGTCATAATGCAACATTCAAACATGGTTGACCATGGTTGGCTATGATTGACAATGGATGACCATGATTGATATTATAAACCTAAGGGAATAGAAAACCCAAGAGATTAATACTAAAACCCCAAGGGATTATGAACCTAAGGGAATAATACTAGCACAGCCATATTTACCAAGCTAACAAGGTAAATATGGTTGATATACGCCGATAGGCCAACTGATTATTAAGAACTATATAAATACTAGCAATTGTCCCAAAAGGTACAAAGAGAGGCCGATAGGATTATTAAATTGGAATTGTTGAATTTTTCTAGAAGAGTTAATTGGTTTGTGGAAACCTTGTTTTCTTGGACTAGATCATTGTGGAATTACTTTTCTTTAGATGTTTTGTTTATATCTATATTACAAGGAACACATTGAATGCCTTATTTCATTTCTGCTATCCTTACTAATATTCTTTCCGTGCTTTTTTTTATCAATTTGATGAAATATTCCATTACCCTTTGGTCAAAGTCCTCCCCTGCATATTAATGTACATCCCCGTAAGTTCAAAACTCGAAAGCCAACCAAAAAAGTCTGATAACCACTGTCCATGTATTCAAAAATTCATAATGTAAAACTGCTAGACCGAGTTCAGACAGATTACCTCCAAGATGGGTATCACCGTTTGTAGCCAAAACCTCAAAAACTCCATTGTCAATAGTCAGAACGCTGACATGAAATGTGCCACTGCCAAAATTAAAAAACAAAAATATTTTTCTCTCCACCCTTCTTGTCCAAGCCATAAGCTATTGTTAAGGAAAAATATTTACAAAGCTAATAGTGAAATTGTACTTGTAGAGTGATAGTTCTTGCTAATGAAAAATATTTACAAAGCTAATAGTGAAACTGTACTTGCAGAGTGATAGTTTTACGTAATACAGAATCAAAGTTCTACATCATAAAAATTATGAAAGGAAAACCAAACTGCAAAAGGCCTGAGACCCAGTACTCTAAAAACCAACCAGATCGATACAACCTGAGACCAAGTACTCTGAATACCAACCAGATCGATACAACCTTTTGTACGCGTTGAATATCCATGTATAAGCAATGAAACAATAAAGCAAGAACTGTCAGACAAGGCTGCAATTTTTCTTATAAAAATATCTCCCACTGCAATGAGTTCATAACAGAAATTTAATGGCACTGCCCTGCAATAATAAATTGAAAGGTATGTGGTAAAAACGACACGGTCTCTAATCACTTCAATATCTATCTCAGTGGGATCAGTGGCCTGAACCTCATAGTGAAAACCATCAAGTTCCCTTTTCAGTCTGTCCTTAGTTGTAGCATAAAGCATCTTTGCTCTGGACACCTCAAAATGCATGGATTCCATCACTCATACATAAAGACAATATTTTAAATAGATAAGAGTTGACAAACAAAAAAAAGAAATGGGGACCTCCCGCATGAAGTTCAAATCACTTAACCACTTGAGCTAGCTCACTGAAACTGTACTTGCAGGGTGATAGTTCTACGTAATACAGAATCAAAGTTCTACATCATAAAAATTATGAAAGGAAAACAAAACTGCAAAAGGCCTGAGACCCAGTACTCTGAAAACCAACCAGATCGATACAACTTGAGACCAAGTACTCTGAATACCAACCAGATCGATAAGACCTTTTGTATGAGCTGAATATCCATGTATAAGCAATGAAACAATAAAGCAAGAACTGTCAGACAAGGCTGCAATTTTTCTTATAAAAATATCTCCCACTGCAACGAGTTCATAATAGAAATTTAATGGCACTGCCCTGCAATAATAAATTGAAAGGTATGTGGCAAAAATTACACGGTCTCTAATCACTTCAATATCTATCTCAGCGGGATCAGTGGCCTGAACGTCATAGTGAAAACCATCAAGTTCCCTTTTTAGTCTGTCCTTAGTTGTAGCATAAAGCATCTTTACTCTGATTTTGGATACATCTGGACTCCTGAAAATGCATGGATTCCATCACTCATACATAAAGACAATATTTTAAATAGATAAGAGTTGATAAACAAAAAAAGGAAATGGGGACCTCCTGCATGAAGCTCAAATCACTTAACCACTTGAGCTAGCTCACTAGGCTAGAGATTTTTAATAGTCAATATAAGACAATTAAAATTGACTTGATACATATAACGATCAGGTTTCAAAAAGAAATAGATGGACCTACACGTAAGCAGAGAAGCAAACGGTTCCGACTCCTCCAGTGGTAACCAAAAGGAAAACTTTACAAATGGGTGAAATTCATTGCCACCTATAGCATGTAGTATAAAGGAGGACAAATGAACTTCTACCCAGTTGTCGGAGGATTCAGAAGCTTCAGAAAAGGCCTGTAGCCTAATGGCATGTAGCAATCTAGCATTGCAGAGTGTTTGAATTAGATAACAACCCAAAACCAAATATATCATCCACAAATGAGATGAAATTAAGGGATCACGGCTTTTATCAGACATGATGTTATGAAAATTCAATGTCTATACAAACTAGACCAATAGATAGATTTTTTTTATCATTGACATAAGACAATTTGAATTAACATGATCCATAGAAAGATCATTAAGTTTTAAAAAACTTAGATGACCTTACACTTATGCAGAGCAGCAAAGGTTCCTTCTCCTCTAGTAGTTATCAAAAAGGAAAAATTTACAGATGGCTAAAATTTCTTAACGCCTTTATCCTTTTGTAGAGAGGGGACAATGAACTTGTGCCTGTTCAATGTAGGTTTCAATAAAAGGCCTGTATCAATCCAGCATTGCAGTGTTCGAATGAGATAATACTCCATAATCAAAGAGAAGATCCACAAGGAGAGGCGGTTAAGGCATCATGGCTTCAACTAGACACAATGTTGTGAAAAGTCAAAGATGATATGGACCCATAGACTGAGTTTTTATTTTTTTTATTTTTTTATTTTATTTATTTTATGTTTTTTTTTTATGGTTGACATAAGATAATTTGAATTAATATGATCCATAGAAAGATCATTAATTTTCAGAAAGGGTTCACATAAGCAGATAACCAAAAGTTCCTTCTCTTCCAGTGGCTACCAAGAAGGAAAACTATAGAGAAGTCTGAAATTTCTTACCAACTGCACCCTTTTGTAGAAGAGGGAACATATGCAATTGTGCATATTTGATGGAGGCTTCAAAAAAGGCCTGTATTAATCTAGTATTGCGGAGAGTTTGAATAAGATAACAGTCCATAACCACAGAGAAGATAGGTGGTTAAGGCATCCTAGCTTCAATCAGACACAACAGAGATTTCCTTCATTAAGAGAAATTAATTATTGTGGAACAAAATCCCTTACAGACAACCGAGAATATAGGAAGTTAAGGCATCATGGCTTCAATCAGACACAACAGAGATCCCCTTCATCAAGGGTAATTATTATTATTGTATAAAAAATCCTGTACAGACAATATTGGTAATGCCTAATAAACCACCTTTGTCTAGCAATTGCTATGCATATGGGTTTATTCACAACACACACCCAACATAGATAGAGTGATTATTAATGTAAAAAGAAACCTGATCAGTTTGTAAAACCTTGCATAGATAACAATCACAAGCTAGAGAAGGGGCACAAGGCATGACAACTATACAACCAATAATGTTAGTATACTATTACTACTAGAGTGAGGGGAGGATGCTATCAAATCAACCCAGTGTCTTGCATCCCAAAACCAGCTTTCAGATTCATAAAGCATGAAATAGGCTAAAGGGATCGGAACATTAACCTGTTGGCTGAGGGTTTTGTTTATATCTCTCTGTGATAATGGAACTGGTTGCATTGTCTAACCTATCCAATGAAATTTGTAACTGCACCAGACAAGACAATCCTTGGAAACAAATATATAAAGAAGACTAAGCTGATATCTCACGACACAAAAACTTCATAGAAAAGAAGAAAATTGGAAACCCATAATAACAAGAGCCCCCGGGATGACTGGGATGTGAACACACCAACGATTCAAATACATTAGCTTAATTTTTTAGCTTGATCAGAGTTCGTTAGTGTGTAAAATTCTTAAAAATGGAACTTAAATAGGAACCGGCCTAAACTGGGTGTGGGATTGATGAATTGTGGGAGAATTGAAATGGGAAGGTGGATGAAATTCATTACCATGCAATGAAGAAGATCTTGCTTTTCTGACAGTTCTCGTAGGTGACAAAATCAAAGTCATAGACAACGTATCGGCAATCGTTCTCGGGGAGGGCAGCAGTGAAATCATCGTAACTCTCGGCAGGTCCTCCGGTCTTTTCAACGACCACTTGTTTAGTTTTCTCGTTGATTTTGAACACTAGTTAGCGATGGATCTTCTTCCTCTTCTGCTCCAGGAAAGAGTGCTTACAGTCATCTGCAACACCCATTCTAGAAGAAGCGCTCAACTGGATGGATGAATGCCATTCAATGCCCCACAAAATTCAACTCAACCGATTAATTGATTGAATATTTTTTTATCAGTTTCCACTAAAAGAAAAGAAAATCAAAGAAGTTAGTTATTGTTTACCATTGGGTCACACTGTGCTTTCCATTCCACATTAGTACTCTATTCTGGATGCTGCTGCAAACAAGACAGAAAAGAAACAAGAATCCTAATTCCAATAGCCCACCATTAACTATCAAGAAAAATCTACAAACCCTTAAGTGGGCTTCAGATCATCAAACATGGATGCCCATGGACAAATCCTGCCACTATTAACAGGCGAAATTCGATCATTATTCTGAGGAGTACAGCCGCGAAAATCCTCTGGCTCGGCTTTCAATCTCAAGGGACTTTTCTTCTTCTTGGCATCCCCGCGCCCAAAAACCACCGCCTCCCCATTCTTGAGAGCCAGAGTAGGCATGTCAAGGGGTAGAGTCCTCCCTTCTCCCGCATTCATATATGGTATGAACAGTTGCATGAACTCAGAAAAGCATCTGGAATGGTGGAACATTTGTTCTTGTTACCGAACAAACACGAAAAAAATGCCCACTCTGCCAGGTGTCAGCATGAGTCACAAGCCTGAACAAATACGAAAAAAATGCCCACTCCGACAGGGGTCAGCATGAGTCACAAGCCTGAACAAATACGAAGCAAATTGCCCAGTTCGCCAGGTGTCAACGTGAGAATAAAAAAGACGACGAAAGTCCCTTTCAAAAGAAGGCCTATCAGCCTAATTAACAACCATATTAT
>APFE030742690.1:34160-45719 GCA_000404065.3 Pinus taeda | reverse complement strand
AGGATTCTCTGCATTTCTTCTGTCAATCTTGGGGGAGGGGCACCCAACAACAAGGTCATAGCTGGATGAATGAATAGATCAATAAATTCACAGTAGGTGTATGGTGAATAAGGCAGAAGATGGAAAACTGCAGTCCAAAACACAACCAACCTTGGGCGTCCCTGGTTATCTAGTTTCTTCAGAGGGACAGGGAAGACATCAGGTTGATAGAATAAGAATAAATGATATATGTACCTGGTGTATTTAAACACCTTCTCCCTCTCCAGATTCATAAATTGCTCATGAATCTTATTGGCAATGGAAGTGGCAAAGTCATAATGTACAACAGGAGGCATCCCTGGGGAGAAAATGGACAGCATTGCTATGATGGTTTCATCCACATCCTCATATGTCCCATAACCCAGGATGTAACTGATCAAATCTACCATCATTTTCCCCAGCTCATTGAGATATGGATATGCTATGGGAAGGGAAGCAGTCATAGATTGATTCTCAGGTTGAATAAATAACTGGTTAACCCTGGAAATCTGATCCCTGGACAAGTTGCCCCCTTTTGTTATTAGGTCCTGGAGGGAGAGAGGAGTAAGGGGCTTTGTAGTATGAAAGTGCAACATTTCATTGATAGTCTCAGGGGTGATATGGAATAGTACTGAGCCTGAGGGGCTGAGGACAGCTCTTTGGCTGGGATCATAACTTGACATGCATTGTTTTATCAAGTCTAGTAGGACATTGACTTGAGGGAGGTTGTAAATGAGTATGTGGGAATCCCAAATTCCCAAGGTGTCAGCCCCTCTGAGATGTTGGGCCTTTAATTCATTCATCAGGTGAATATTAAACCTGGCTGTCATGGGCATGGAGTCTAACATCTGGTAATCTTTATCACCTAGGGCTTTCCACTCCAGCTCTCTGTGTGGTGGATTCAGAGCTTGAATATTTAGGACTATTGGTGTCTCCATAGCTAAGCAGTGGTTATGACTTGGTGCTAAACTGGTTTTAGTGGGCAGGAGACCACAGAGGGTTAATTTTGCAGAGGTAAAAGGGTAATGAGGTGTGATAATGATGCAAAATGCTTAACAAGAGTAATTTGATAGATTTCAGGAGCAGGCAACTCAGTTTTCCTGGTGAATTATGCTGTTTTAGGTTTACAGTCCACGAATGCGCGGACAAAATGGGAATTTGGGGAAGGGTAGATATATGTGGGTTTAGCAGGTGAAATTAGACCCTACAATTGTGGGGAATGCTAGTTTTCACGGGAATTTAATGGTAAAAACCAGTTTGTTTTACTCTTGTGAATTCAGTTTTGGAGAAACATGGACGTAACTTAGCTCTGAAAGGATGCTCTAGGTAAATACCTGGTGAATTACCGGTAATGGTGACAAGTACAGGTGGGTTGTAGGCGGCAGCGCTCTTCAAGTCGATTTCAGCAAGTTGGCGGCAGTGGACGTAATTCTCATGCAGAGGAGAGCAATGGTTCTTTCAGTGAGAAAATGAGAAAAACGCAAAAAAACGGCTAAATATGGACTTTTGGCTCATTGGCGCGCTTTTTGGATGACGTCAGCATGACGTCATCAGGTGGGGTCAGGGTCGGGTGACGTCAGCATGACTTCATCGGGTGACATGGCGGTCAGTGAGTGGTGCGCGGGGATTGCATAGGTGGCAGACACGCAGGAGCGCTGGCGGTCGGGGGTGATGACGGGGCGCCAAACGGACGTGATGTGGGCAGGCCGTGGCGATGGCGTGGGCAGGCGGTTTAGCAGAGTGGTAAGCGGGTTTTCTCGGACCGCCCTCTATACGGTCGCGATATTGTCAGAGGGCGATCCGAGAGACTCTAGGGGGCGACGCGTGGCGGAGGCCTGACGTCACCCTCTGACAGTTTCTCAGAAGGTAACTTTCGGGCGCTGATGCCCGTCCGATACGATGTGGGTAGTCGGATGGGAGGGCCCAGATCCAACGGTTGATGGAGTGATAAGGTGTGCGGGCGATATTCGATGGTGGGGAGAATTAAATATTAATTTCTTTTGAAAATCGCGCCTGGCGGAAACTTTGGAAAAGTGGGTTTTCTGGGTTGTTTTCAACATTTGCGGGTTAAATGGGCTTTTACAAAGGTTTATAATCAAAGAGAGTTTAAGGCTATTAACCTGAGCAAATCTCAGATTAATCCCTAGGATTAATTCTTTGGCGCTCTGTGGGTTGCGCTCAAATGTTTTTTAGCGCATGAAGACCTTCAAAATCACACCTAGAGCTATAATGCTTGGGGGCGGGGATACTTAGATTTTTTGGGTTTTTTGCCAGTTTTACATAGTAATAGCGGAATAGGGGATATGGGGAGTTAGATAGTAATAAGTTAGTAGTTAATATGAATGAAAGAGGTGGATGGGGGGGATACTGAGTTTGTATGAAATTGACTTAGTCTTTTAGGAAGTAGATCAAAATGAAAAGAATTTTGCACAAGGAATGTGGCTATTAAAGAAATTAGAGCCAACAAAATACTTTGATCTTCTTTGTGAAGTTGGGTGGCATAGAGATGTTAGTCATGAAGGAGATGGGGAAAACTGGAAGTTAGACATGCTTCATTAAGTTGTTGTAACACTGCTGTGAATAGAACATCTGCACTGGCATCCTATTTTTACCTTCCCTTTAGGCCAGTGAAATGTCACAAACCATGCTTTCTGCAACCCCATCTGCCTACCCACTCTATTGCCTAGCATTGTTTTTTACTCCAAGGAGGGTGCACTTAGATTTGCAAACCCTTTTGTGCCTTTTTCTTTACCTTTGGCTTTCTTTTGATTTTCTATCTAAAGCTACCCTTATTGCTTCCAAGGCCCCAGATTAAGCAGTTGGGAACCTTCTTTCACTACCTATCTACTTTACTTGCCAAGATTGAGCTGTTTGGACATGTTTCTTTCTCTAATCTACAACAAAAATTGAAACATGGCATGACCCAGCTTAGGCTGTTGGATCACCCATCTAGAAGTAGGGCAGCATTTAACCAAACAAGTATATTTCTTCCACAAGAATATGAGATCTTTGCATCACCAAAGTAGATCATATTGGCACTTCCCTTGCCAATCATGAAAAATGAAACCTATTGGTATAGGTAGCTAACAGTGGCTCCACTTGGGGATGGTTTTTCTTTGAAAGACCAAGAACAGCAGGTCAGAATGCCTTGGCCCTTAACTGCTCCTATCAAAAACTTGAAAACTTTCTCTTTGTACTTCAAAACTGGAGGTTTTCACCCATGTGGAATTTCTAGAATATAAAGCCTCTTTTCTGCTTATTTACAACAATCTTTTGAACTGAACTATTAGTATGCTGAAAGAAAATATATACAACTGATTATGTACATGAGTAAAGACCCTGCTATATGCATGGAAAGTAGTCAAAATAATGTTTCAACATCCTGCCATTGATAGGACCTTCATTCAAGTCAGTTTCATCCAAATGTTTTAGGAAGTAGGTGTTGTTTCCTTGGACTGCTTGGATAATAAATGGTCCTCTCCAAAGAGAATCAAATTTTCCATGTTTCCCTTTATCTTCCCTTCTTGAGTCCCACTTGAGGACTTTGTCACCTATGCTGAAATCTTTAGCTTTAGTCTTTCTATCAAAAGCTTTCTTTAACTTTTCTTGGAGAACTTGTACTCTGTTGTAAACTTGGTCCCTGGTTTGTTGCAAACATATTATCTGATTGACCCTTCTTTGCATGTCATTTGGCTCAGCTTGACTTTTTTGAAGCAGTTTCATAACAGGAACCCCTAGTGATGAAGGAAATTTGGCTTCTAATCCATAGACTAACTCATATGGTCTGACACCAATGGATCTCTTGGTTGTTAGTCTATCTGCCCATAGGGCATTGATAAGTTTCTTATGCCAATTCTTCTTATTTTCTTCCAACACCTTCTTGATGATGTTTATCAGGCTTTTATTTGATGACTCAGCTAGGCCATTTCCTTGACGCTAGTATGCGGTGGAATGACCCAAAGTAATATGAAATTTGTGGCAAAAATTCACCATTTTCTTGGATCTGAAAGCAGCAGCGTTGTCTGTTATTATCTTGTTGGGACAACCAAATCTAGACAATATGTTGTTCTCCAAAAACTGAATGATTACTCAATCATTTTCCTGTCTACAAGGGATGGCCTCAATCCATTTGGTGAAGTAGTCTGTGGCTGTGAGGATCCATCTGTGCTAGCCTGAGGATGAGGGATGAATTTCCCCAATGAAATCCAAACCCCATTGCTGAAAAGGTCTTTCTGTTGCAATAGGCCTCAAAGGGAGTGGTAGTAACTTTCTCTTTCCCTCAAATATTTGACACTTATGGCATGAGGTGGTGAAAATTTTTACATCAAGGAACAAAGTGGGCCAATAGTAACCAGCCCTTAGTATTTTATCCACAGTGGACTTCCAATACAAATGTCCACCACAATCACCTGCATGAAATTCTTTTATGACTTTGTTAGCCTCATCTTCAATTAAGCAGTTTAGCAATATACCCTCATGGTTTTTCCAAAGCAAATTGCCCTCTATTACACAAAATATTGAGGCTTTCATTTTTAAGAACCTACATTTAGTTCTGGATAATCCTGGGGGAGCACACATGTTTTGTAATATATGACAGATATCAGAATACCACAGGGATTGTTCAAAGGCTGCATTGATCTTTGGAGTCGCCAGCTCCGGTTCACTGTCCAGTTGGTTGATGTCCAAGGCTTGGAAATTTGTTTCAGACATTAATTTAGCCAAACCTTGCCCTTTTATCAATTTTGTAGGTTTTATTTCAATGTCAAATTCTAAGATGTTGGCAATCCATTTGTCCTCTTCTGCCCTCCAAATTCTCTTGAGTGAGTATATCTTTGACAATGGGACTTGGTACATAAGCTATAACATGGGAGTGTAGGATATAGATTCTAAAGTCTTTGATGGCTTTGACCAAGGCATATGCTTGCTTTTCCATGATCTGGTATTTTAGGGTAGCATCTCTGAGAGCTCTACTAAAGAATGCAATAGGTCTCTCATTTCCTTGGTCATCTTTCTGTAACAAGACAACAGAAATAGTATGCTGGGAAGCAAAAGAGAAAATGATAAACTCTTTGTCAAATTAAGGATTTGTTAAGACTGGAGTTTGGGTAAGGGCCAGCTTTATTCCTTCAAAATCTTGATTTTCTTCTACTGTCCATTTCACTTTTGAATCCTTTTTCAGCATGTTATTTAGTAATCTGCTTAATTCAGCCAAATTTGGGATGAATCTCCTGAGGAAGTTAATCTTCCCCAGGAATGCTTGTAATTCTTTGATGTTTCTTGGGTGGGGAATTTGCAAGGTGGCCTGTATTCTGTCTAGGTCAATCCTAATGCCATCCTTTGAAATGATATGACCTAATAAATTCCCTTCTTCCAATACAAACAGGGATTTCTTGGGATTTAAGGAAATTCCATATTTCCTGCAAGTTGTGAATATTTGCTTTAGATGTTTCAAATGTTCTTGGTCCGACTTTGAGAAAGGTGCGAGGTCGTCTTAGTAGATGACAAGGAAATCACGGATTTCTTTGGAAAAGGCAATATCCATTGCCCTTTGAAAGGTAGATCTTGCATTTTTCAACCCAAAAGGCATTTTGACATATTTGAAGGTTCCCCATGGGGTTGTAAATGATGCTTTGTCCTGATCATCAGGGTGGACTAGGATCTGGTTGAAGCCCGAGAATCTATCAAGTAAAGAAATTCTTGATGCCCCTGCCACTCTTTGCAGGATGTGATCCATCTTGGGTAAGGGGTAATTATCTTTTAGGGACACTTCATTCAAGTTCCTAAGATCACCACAAAGCCTGATTTCGCCTGTTTTCTTTCTTGTAGGGACCAAATTTGAAATCCATTCTGAGAATCTGATTGGTGCTATTATGCCAGCTTAAAACATTTTTTGTACCTCTTTTTCAATTGAGGGGAGAAGCATAGGGTTGATCCTCCTCAATTTCTGTTTAAAAGGTTTCTAATTTGGCTTAAGAGGGATTGTATGTTGAATGATGGAGGTATCATAGGATTTTAAATCCTCATAAATCCATGCAAAGACATCTTGGAATTCTTTAAATAGGTCGATGTATTTAGGATTTTGATCAGGTGGTAGAGATGTAGATAATTCAATTATCTTGGGTTTTTCAACAGTCCCAATGTTGCACTCTTCAATGGAAGTATTAAGGGGTTGCAATTTTGGTTTTCTAGGGACATCATTTGAGTCAAAAATGTCCTCTAATGGAGTTAGGCCTGTTGGAAGAAAATTTTCTTTCCATTGTATAACTTCAGCTTCAGTATGAGCTATTTCCTCATAATGAACTTGTTCAAGTTCTTGTATATTCTCCTGGTCAAAGTTTGTTGGACAAAGCATTTGATTTGCTGTTTTAAGTGAGATATTTGTGTGGTATTGTTCAACTAGTGTTTGTGAATCACTTGCAGCCTCTGTATCAATGCGTAGTCCTGCAAATTCTTGCTGTAGAGTCAAGAAATTGTTTATTTGTTTGTCATCCTCAAACACTTGCCAATCCTTGACATTGTTTGGGATGAAAGGTCTGTTTTTTACCTCAACTGCAAAGCAATGCTGGATTTCAAAAGGTAGCTTGCAAGTGCTTGCAAATGTCGCCAAACTATGAGCATGAAGGTTATGGGTTCTAGGAATTTTGGTTATTTGGAATTCAATGAAGGAACTCAGGATTTCAGCAGCAGCAGACCTATAAGATCTCAGTCTTTTGTCATTAGTGACAAAGTTTCCTTTTACTTGTTGGATGATTAGGTCTGAGTCTCCTAGGATTGAAAATTTTATGGCCTGTAAGGATTTTACTAGCTTAAGGCCTAGTAAGAGAGCTTCATATTCAGCCATATTGTTGGTACACCTGAAGTTTAACCTATAGGCTCGGCCTTCTGCATGATTGTTTTGTTTGTTATGTATCCAAACCCCTGCCCCTCCCCCAAATTTGTTGAATGATCCATCAAATTCAAGGAACCAAAGGACTTCTTGATTTAGGGGAGGGTTGTCAACTGTGGTGGAACTTGACATCAGCAATTTGAGATCTTGGCTTACCTTTGGTTTGTCCTTTTGAACGATTTCGTTTGTTGACTCCTTAACCAATATTTATGGATCAGGGGTTTCTTCATTTATATGTTGATCTTGTTTAATTGTCCGGGTTTCTTCATCATTTGTGGGACCTGTATTGTCATTGAAGATAATATAGGAGTCTATGTCAGAGTGAACAGCATATATGGGAAAGTTTTGAGGCTTGTCTTCACTGCTAACCATGTATTTCATTAGTGACTCCCTATATAGACTCTTAGGTTGACCAAAGATTGAAATGGCGGCATATGACATGTCTAGTTGTAGGGAACCTTGGAGTTTAGCCCCCCATGATCTTGATAACAACATTCCATATTTGGGTGGGATATCAGCGACTACCACATCCATAAGGATTGTTTTATTTGGGTACTGGACCAGTGATACATAAAGATCTTTTATTAAGCCTAAACATTTTACTTGGCTGGAGTCAAATGAAAATAGGTCCTTATAAGGTCTTGTAATGTCCAGGTTGAGCCTCTCCATTACTGATTTAGGCATAAGGTTGTGAGAGGTGCATGAATCGAACATTGCATTATGTAGTATCTTATCATGAATATGCAAGCTGGCATAGAAAGGTAAAATCCCTGTAATTGTTGTCTTTCCATCAACCTTTGGACCAAAAAGAAATTCTCGGGTGTCATCTAACACATTGACATTATCTTTATTACGAGTAAGTTGAAGAGAGTTCTTGATTTGTTGTTTGTATATGTCATGCTTGGCTAATTCTGGAAGAGGAATAACTATATTCAATTTGCCAATTTCAGCTTCTAAGTCAAATGGTCTTTCAGTTTGGATCTTGGCATTATGGGTGATAGCCTTTTCCTTGTTTATTGAGTTTTACTCTTGATTTTTGTCTTGATCATGAGACTTATCCTTTTTACTCATCTGTTGAGGAGCACTAGGCTGCAAAGGTGGTGCAGCCATTGGCTTTTGTTTTGAGGGGAGTAATTCAGTTATTTCTTCAACAGTTATTTCATTTGTAACTGAATCAGTTTTGTCCTGTGGTTCTGTAACTATGGCTTTTTTAGGCTGCAGGCTATCTTTTGCTTTTTCAGGCTGTGTTACGTTTATAGTTCTGCTTCTTAGCTTGTATTGCTTGTGAACTTCATAAACGGCTGTGTCATAACCTTGTTTAAAGTCAAATGACTCACCTGACCTGGTTTGGAACTGTTTGATGTCATCCTCCTTATGATCTCCATGACACAAGAAAACTTGCTGCTCATCATTTAGGCCCATTAGGTTAATGTGGGTGTCATCTGCTTGCTCACTTGAAGTGGATGCTTCAGTATAGTTTTCCTGGAAGGGGGGTCTTATCTCTGGATCAGAACTAGCCTTGCTAATGTTTGGGTTTTGATTTCTCCTAAAATTTGGGTTCCTGATAGGGTTACTTTGAGGTGCTTCCCATGATGACTTTCTCTCCACAGATTCCACTCTGTCACCCAACCTTTTCATGCTAGTGAGTATTACATCCAGTTTCTGATCAAAGGCTGAGGGTTCTTCTTTGAAGGTGACTCTTTTTTCCAATCTTACACTGTTCCTCTTGGAAATAAGGTTAGCCTCCACTGTAACAGCAAATTTTTGTGCATCCTCAAGGGTTTCAGGGGCCCTTTCCTTCAACTGATATGCCATGTCAGGGTCAAAACCGTCAGGGAACTTGTATAATGCTAAATCAGGGGGAGGTCTCAAATTCTGTGGTATTGCGTTGTATACATTATTGAATCTTGCACAATACTCCAGAACGGTCTCCTGAGGACCTCGTTTGATTGTATCATATTCGCCCAGTATGTGTAAGGGATCTTTCTTCTTTTCCCATCTAGTAGTAAATGCATGGTAAAGCTCATCAGGAGTTGTTATGGTATTAGCAGTGAGTGACATAAACCAGGTTCTTACATCCCCTGTGAGGCTCTGAACAAAAATTCTCATCCTTACACTGTCATCATCAATTTCATAGTTTTCAAAATGATCTTGCATCCTTCTAGCATGCTGAATGACAGTGAAAGGGACAGTAGAGTCAAAGTATGAGATCTTGGATTGGTAGTCATGAGGTAGATCTGCAACATTAGTAGGTAACTGCAGGGGTGCATATCTATTGGCCATATTTGCAGGGTTTATAGGGTTAACCAGGACAACAGGGACTACTGGGACAGTGGGGGTACTAGGTATGACAGAGACTGCAGTGTGGGTCAAGGGAACATGTGAAGTGGATGAAGGTGTAGAAGGAGGGCTTTGAGATGTAGATGGTGAACTAGGGGAACCAGGGGTAGACCGGAATAAAACCTTGATTGGAGTGAGAACGGGGTTAAGGTGGACTATCTTAGGGCTCAAGTCAGAAGGATTTTCCTGTTTTTGCTGCTTCCTAATGTTTTTATGGATTGTGTTAGGATTTTCAAAAATAGTTGGTGGGTTAGGGTCAGGATTGGACCTTGTATACCGCTGATTCTTCTTGGGAGCCAGCTTCTGAGTTTTTTTTTGAGTATTTTTTGAGTTTTCTTGTATCTGTAAGGACCAGATAAGATTTTGAAATGGCTGTGTATGTCCTAAATTTAGTATGAAGATAGATTGAAGTAGCTTTTATGTATACTTGTTAATGTAAAACGGAAATAGTTTTGAAGGTTTCTTGGCTAGCTCTCAGGCTTCACCTGTAGCTTTAGGGAATATACAGTATTTGGAAAATCCTGAGGTTGTCCCCAGTGGAGTCGCCATTTATGTTAACACCCAGGTTGTTCCCTATGACTCCCAAGGGAATACGGCCGGGGTAACCACTGACCAACCTTTGGATTATAGATCCTAGCCTATCTATAAACAGAGAGGGCTCTCTCTTTAAGTTTCAGCTATGCTTTGTGAGTATCTTCGGCTAGTTTAAAGTTTCAGTTTCCTGTTTGAGACTTTGGTTGATGAAATTTTGTTGTAAGAAGGGCATGAAGATTTCAGAAGATGCTAATCCGTTGGGCATATGGAGTCATAAAAATGAGATAGATCTGGTGCCTGTGATGGATAAAGTTTTGTTGCAAGGCTAGATGGCTATTGTTAATATAATTTCCAATTTAGTGAGTGAAACAATGAGATATGGAGTTACCAACAGTGTGAGATAAATTTGAACAACAATCCCTACTTAGTATCATAAATGAATTACCAAATAGTGACTGTGAGGTATTCAGAGCTTATTGGAGCAATTAAGAATTCCAATTTAAACAACTGAAAGTTATGAAAAACATTTATAGTGAAATTAGATTGAGATCAGGGTGTCTCCATGGACAAATCTTGAGCTATTCTTTTTCTTTCTTTCCTAGATCCAGAACAACATGTGAGAGGGATGAGTTAAAATAAATAACAGAAAAATTAACAGAGATAGAGAAACACTTATTATATCAAGTCATAGCACTAGAATCCTATAGCATTCAATGGTTCCAATCACAATATGCACCAGTAAGACTCAGTTCCTGTAAACTCCAAGCTTTATTAATCACATCCTTCTGAAAGTTACAGCCGAGTTCTCAGTTCTTCATAAGAGAAACAACCAAAAAAACAATAATCACCAAACCCTTGGAAGTGTATGTGAGGGGAAATATATACAATAGGTTTTTACAAAATATCTCAATGCTGAGTCATTTGATACATTAACTGTGCTCACCAACTTTACAAATATCAGATAAGAAAGTCATTGCTAGTCCGAGTGTAAGATAAATGGTTTTTAATGCTGTCAGGCCTCTTCTTGACCTTTGGAAGAGAGTGAGTCGGTTGAGCGTTTATGCTTTAATGCTGATTGATGTGAATTATGTGTCTTTATGCTTTGTCATGCTGAAGCTTTTTTCTCAGCCCTGCTACCTGTAGCTGTCGTTTCTGTTTTTGGTGGCTGAATCTTCATGCTGAGGTGGTTCATTCCACCTTTTTGTCATAGTATGTGTATCACACTTTCTGAAGGTGATGACTTATATATTTTGATGACAAAATTCAGATGAAGCCTCTTGTTTATAATAATAATTGTATCATGGAGGCCCACCAATCCTACGTAGGCAATTGATGCCTCAAAATTGTATCCATGGTCTCATCTGCCTCTGTGTATTTGTATAAATTTGGAGGCGTTTCAAACAGATGGTTAATCTCATTCATAATAAAGAACAGATTCTCTATTCTGTCATAGAGACTTTGCCCAGATGCTGGCCCTGTTTCCTGTGAGCTGATTGATCCTTGGCTGATCTGATTTGTGGCAAATGTGTTCACCCTGTTTGCATAAACTTCATGTGATAGAAGTTTTCCTACACTGTTGAGTAAGCTGGGGAGACCTCTACCCTGTAATGCAGCAAACTTATCCATGAACCTGTTTACCTCCGCTTGCATATCTTGGCTCCTTTTGTCCAATTTCTGTACCAGGCTTTTCAGTGTGAGGACCCTCTTAACTAGCTGGATAGTCTCCGTCCTACTGGTGATCCCAATTGCTGCCAGCTGAGGGCCTGTCCTGTTATTGAGCA
>APFE030742687.1:13336-25308 GCA_000404065.3 Pinus taeda | reverse complement strand
ATGTAGATTATCTCAAATTCAAACTATCGACTTTCTAATTTAAAAACGCAAAACAATAAAAACCCCCCTAAAGAAAAAAAAAATTAAGATAGAGAACAAGAAAATATGAATAAGATGACGACTTCAAAAACTATCAAATTTAGCAAATAATTTTTCACATTTCACACACTAGAAAATTAAAAGTCAAAAAATAGGTCTTTTGAAAAAAAGGTGTGATGCAGAATACTCACTTTTTAAAATCAGCATGAAAATCACTACCATTCTAAAACTTGATTTCATCCTTGAACATGAAAAACAATTAAAGTTCCAAAAACCATGTTCTAAAAAAAACATGTGTATTCTGCATCACCACTTTTGAAAATCAGGTCATTTTTTTGCTATCTCTACGAAACGGGTAGCAGTATCAGTTCCCGTTTCAAAGTTTACATTGTTAAATAGTAAATGTTTCAAAATCATATCCATAGCAGTATTATAATATTTCTCCATTTTGGGAGGATTTTTCTCTACAAAATCGTTTAATAAATAAGGTGAGGAAAATTTTCCTCTAGCTTCTCCCTCAAGTACCATTTTTCTTTGTGTTAAAGTTTTCTCTTTAGCCCAATTCGTCAAAGGAAATGATTCCCCCTTCTTGTAGTTCTAGACCTCTTCTACCAAATTTTATGCTCTATTAACTCTACTTGGGAATTTGGAGATAAGCCCTCTATGAAAGGTAAGACCCGCTCCTCTTCCTCATCCAACATGGAATATTCATAGAGTTTCAGACTTTCAAAATTCACTATTGACTAAATGTGCATGTATGAGGGTGGAGTAAGTTTGTAGTAATTTTCTCCCACCTTTTCGAAAATCTTGAAAAAATCATATAATAGTGCCTTTATTTCCTTACTAGAACCTTGCAACCTCTCTGTATTCCTCTAATAATACTTTGTCTCCCACTGAATGAATTCTCCATTTTATGTTAATCATGCCCAACCTTTTATTTTTTCTATGATTTATTTGGCATTTCTCGTACTTGCAAATGGATCTACCTAATCTTCTCAATAGATTTTTATTCTCTTAAGGCATCCCCTATGAGATCCTCCCTAAATATTTCTTGTTGTCCATACACAACATCCAAAGTTGAAGGTGGAAAATATCCAAAACATGTTTCAAATGGGGCTTAACAATAGAAGTGTGGACTATTTTACTATAAGAATTAGAAGTGTGGACTATTTACTATAAGAATTATATATATATATATATATATATATATATATAATTATTATATATATATATATAATATATATATTATATATAATTTTCATCTAGATATTTAAATGATTTTGACTATAACTCATCAAATGTTTCATGAAACTCCTTTTAAGTACATTTATTTTTCCATCTATCTACGAATGGAATGTTGTAGACATCTTTAGCTTTGTTTCCATCTTATCCGATTATGTATCACAAAATTCACTAAGAAATATAGTGTCCCTATTTGAAATCATGCTTTTTTGTATCCCAAAGTGCACCCATTCATTTTGAAAGAACAACATTTGCTACTTCACACCCTGTGATGGTCTTTTTACAAGGCATGAGAATGCACATATTACTAAACCATTCAATTACCATGAATATGTAGTAATGTCCCTTCCTTATTATGAGTAAACCTCCTACCAATTCCATGGAAATGCTTTCGCAAGGATGATTGGATGTAAGTAAGTGATGGCATAGGACCTCTTTTTTGTTAACATGGTTGTTAGTATGACAAAGCATGCATTATCTAATGAACTCTTATACAAATTCTTGCAATCTATTTTGGTACACATACCTTTGAAAGTTGGGCACTATCTTCCATACACCCAAATTCCCTACAACCTTGGAGGTACAAACAACTCTAATTAGTTATAGTCGATCACCTTTAGGAACATAAATCTTATTCAACCTTTAGAGTAACCCATTTTGGAGATGATAGTTAATTATGTTATCTCCATCATTGAAATTATTCTAGCTTTTATATTGTTGAAATCCTCTTTGAAGTCCCAATCATCTGCATATGCCACTCTATATGCATCATGGATGAAAGGATTTAGATGCACAAGGGTTCCCAAAACTATACTTTTTTTTATGTGGGTGGCCTTGAATGCATGTCAATTATTTTTTTCTGATGTGCTTTATATACTTGGTTACGAAATGAACAATTGAAAAAACCCCATTATCTTGTAGTATCTGGTATATTGTAGCTTACTGTGGGCTTCTAGGTACTGTAGTGTTTGGTGATTTGTGTAGATTATAGTCTCCTTTTTCATAAGACATTGTTTCCTCCTTTTTAAGGCTTGTACTAGGAGATAGGTAGAGTAGTTGAGAACTGCCCCATCAAACACTTCAAAATCGTAGAATATAGGCCTTCCTCATTCCCATTGCATACCCACTTTGGCATATGCCTCCAATTCAACATTTTATTCCAAGTTTGGTAATTTAATAGCTTGTACTTGGCTGATTTTTTTTTTTTTCAACTCTTCAATGGCATTGTACTAAACCCTTTCCATCTATAAACTCTTAACAATTGTTATTATGGCACGGAATGGTGAAAATACTACTAAAAATGAAGTTATGAATTTCCTCAAGTAGTGTTCTACCCCAATAAACCCTCCAAGCTTCAGAGACATTTGTAGACATCACACACTTCATGATGGCCTCCATATTTGTAATATCTATCATGAGCTCCGTTACACCAATAACATAGCCTACATGCACCAACGACTATTGTGAAATCTCACATTTATTGAGCATTGCCAATATTTGATATTTCTTCAAAGTCTCTAGTACTGCCAACATTCAGCATGATATGTGGTCATCCCAAATAGTGTTTTAAACCAATATATCATTGAAAAAAATAATGACAAATGAATCATGATAAGGACAAAATATATCATTCACCAATATAGCTAGTGCATTGAATAGAAAAATTGGAATGACTAACAACTCATAAAAATGTTGTTTTCTTTTGAAGGTAGTATTCCTAGTGTCCTCTTCCTTGACTCAATCCTAGATATACCTTTATTTTAAATCCAACGTGGTCAATTATTTCACTTAAGGAAACTAATCTAATAGATGTATAATCCTATCCAAGGGTACACATTATTGAGTGTAATCATGTTTAGCATTTTGCAGCCCATGCACATTTTCCATGTCCCATCCTTCTTTAGCACAATTATGATGGATGACCCACAAGGACAGACACTTCATCAAGCCAAACCATACTCTAACAACCACTAAAATTTCTTCTTCACTTCTCTTGATTGTAACATGGGCTATCTATACACCCTAATGTTTGGCAATGGGGAGTATACAAATAATTGGATTTCATGTTCCACTCCCATCTTGGGTGGTAGCCCATTAGGCTCATCGAACACTCCCTTGTATGCATATAGAAACCCTTCCATATTTTTTTCTCCATTCTTTAGCACAACCCTCTAATGATCATTTTCTCTTATTGACTCCTCACAAGACTAATTTTCTATTAAAAAATCAAAACATATTTCTTTCTAGAACTAATCGATTTGATGGTCTTATTGGCATGTAGTGGTGAAATATTGGACTTCCTTTGTGCATTTTGATAATCATTTTTCATCCTTGATGAGCCAATATTTTTTGTATTTCTACATGAATAGTGTATCCCACATATAAATGGAGGGACTACAAAACATAACTCCACATACATCGAGTGGACTATACCCAATTCCACCTCCTTAATAAAATCAACATTGGTAACAAAGTTTGTTCTACATTGTTTTGTTACGTTAATTTCTATGGTCTTATTTACCCATCCCAATGGTTATGGGTTAGGATGATATTGATCCTCCAATCTAAGTTTTCTTATTAGATCATATGCTATGGGATTAGCTTATGAACATCGGTGAAATAGGGAATCAATCTTAGCTTTCTTGGCTTGTATATTAATGTGTAAGAGATTCCTCATTTCCTTCTCTTCCTCATGTTAAAAGATACTAAGATTTATCTGCTTTTTCATTGAGGTGCATACAAACTTCTTATAGACATCGATCTACTTTGCACTTGATTTCTTGCATCTATGGTGATAAGATTCCTTTTTTTCTCATGATTCTTTTGATTCTTAAAGTTTAGCTCTAAATGAAATTTATAAAACTTCTCCTTTCTGTGGTCATCAATATTGGAGTGATTGCTATGGTTTCTAAGGTCTTTGTATTAATGTAAAATGGTTGTTTTCTTCTCGTGTGTTCTTCCCTCTCACTTCCTTTTCCCTTCCTTAAAATCTTCCTAGAGGTATTTTTATTTAAAACAACTTGACTTCCCTTTTTTCCAATGATGTTTTCTAGGCATTTTGCATGTACACAAGCTTCATCCATTATTCTTGGCTTGAACAACATCATTTTCTTTTTTAGATGCAACCCCCATATACTTAAGGAGTATATTGGATATTTTGTGATAGGTGTCCACCGTGATGTTCATCTTCTTGAATTCGATGAAGTATTCCTATAAACTTTGCTCTTGCCTTTGTTTGAAGCAGTTCCATGGAAACTAATTTTCTTCTACATATAGGGCGGAATTGGGACTCCGTGATGGTTTTAAATTCCTCCCGCCTATTTATTTTGGGATAACACTCAAGCCTAAGTGTTTTCATATGACGTTCCCGCCAGTCCATGGCATGGTCCTATAACTTCAATCTAGTAAATAATATTTTTTTCCTCATAAATGAGGTGAACACTAAAATATACTTCTGATTGTTGCAACTAGTGACTCAATTTAAGGCATTAATATCAGCTGGATATGGATTGATATTGAATTCCACTTCCATCTCAAATCAGGACTATGGATGGGTAACAACATTCTAAATCGACTACTCCTCCTAAGCTTCTTTCCTTCAATCCTTTTTTGGATCTTTATGATCTCCTCATTTTCCCTTTGAATGGACTTATGAGTTGGAAACTCCATATTCTCTAACTCTAAACTTATTTGCTAGAGCCACCATAATGATATTCTTATTGTGAGTAATATCCATAACATGCACTTCCAAATTTGTCAATCCCTCCTTTATTTATCTAGGGTTATTATGAACAAACTCATCAACCATAGTTAGGATTTTTCAACTTCCTTCTTACATCACTTCTTTGATCCCATGTAACTTCCACAAGATTCCTAAATGAAACCTTCATACAAATATGATCTAGATATCGTATTACCTAGTTTGTTATGATAGATTTGATAAAAATAGACTAACATCTATTCTATGAGGGTAAATTTCCCTAGATTCCATATCTATAAATTTTTATTTTTTTGCTTATGCATATAATATATAAAATATAGAAGATATAGAACTATAAAATATAATAACACACCTACCACAATAAAAACAAGATATTCTCTATGAAACCCTTACATGAGAGAACTTAGTTAGAATGTGAGGTTTATTTTCTTTCTTTTGTATGAGAATGAAAATAATGCAAGTGCAAAGGAGAAGACACTCTCTATGGAGTTTTCTAAAACATGTGGCCTTCTAGGTAGATATAGAACACTAAGTGCTCATTTGCTATGTAGTTTCACTCCAACTTCCATTGCTCTACTATGAAACAATATGTGATTGAATAAAATGGAACTCTATCCTTCATAGTGGTTTCATTATAACATATTCCAATAACCAACTAGATGTCATTCTTATAATGTTGGAAATAGACTAAATCATACATTTAAATGGGAAGTTTTACCCCATATAAATTTGATTTAAAGTCTCAAAAAGCTCCAATGATTTGACACCCTAATTCTTCAAATTAAATCAAAATACAAAATTATTTTTCTAAATTAATTCTTTCAAATTTTCCACTCTAAAATCTATACCTCACACACATAAATAAATATAATCACATATACCAACCAAATTTAAAGCGAAACACATTTTCAATACTTTTGAATTCCAATTATCAACACATTTGCTTTCGAGGATCAACTCATCTCGCAACGATATGACAATCTTGTCGGCTAAGTTTAGATGACAGACAATAGTAGATTGTGATTCCAAATTGTTTATGCATAGTTTATTTATTTTCAAAAATTCCAATCGCTTTAAGTGCAAATCTACTTTATTTGAAACAATCTTGAGTTTCAATTAGAATTGACGAGTCATTGCTTTAGAGTGATATAAAATTCCGGTCGCTTTAAGCGCAAATCTACTTTATTGGCAAAACTCTTGAATTTTAATTATAATTGACGCATCATTGCTTTAGAATATCACTATCAACTCATTGCCCGTATGAGTTGATAATTTAAATCATATATTTAAAGAAACTTTTGATGTCATTGAGTTGTACATCCCTCTGCCAGCTTTCAGGCAATCAGCTTTTAATCATGCTCACTAGCCTTGGTAGATGCCTTCGTACTTGTGCACATGCCTCTTAATTGTGTTTACATAAGTGTCTTTCATCGTGACTTTGACGACATTTATTTATTTTTAATCAATTATACTCATATAAATATCTTATATTTAGATTTTACATAAGTAAAAAATTAAATGCTATTTTTTATTGTTTAAATATATTTTTAATACTAAATAAATATATTTAGAAATAATTTTTTTTACCATAATCTTATATATAAAAATTATTATAGAGATAAATTATAATATAGATTCAAATAATTTCTTATTAAATATTTTTTAAAATAAAAATTCATTTCTTTTATTTCTAATTTTTTATAATATATTTTTTTTAATTAATAACTAAATTATTCTCTATTTACAATAGATTTACATTTTTTTTAATTTTAAAAAACACTTAAAATAAAAATAATTTATATATAATTTAATTATTAACTTACATATTCTTCTATTTCATATGATTTATACATTTTATTTTAATTTTAAAAAAACACTTAAAAAAAAAAATATGTTTTTTGGGAAAAAAAACATGCAAATACAGATTTATATACAAAAGAGCGAGCATTTGTCCCGGGAATAGGTAACATTTTCAGCATATCAACAGATATCGTTTTTATACATTACAAAATTATTGGGGATCTTGTGATCGAATCATCATAGCAAATATTTTTTTTTAACTTTCCAGAATTTGTAGAAAATGCCAAGAGATTGCTATATTTCCATAAAATTGTCAGTATTGCATACCTGTTCTTGTTGACTTCAAATTCCAGGCATAGTGAAGGGCTGTATGTCATATGTACAGGGGACAAAAGTGGTCTGCCACTTACGGAGAGGCGCATGAAATCCTTTCTGTCAAAGGGCTGTATGTCATATGTACAGGGGACAAAAGTGGTCTGCCACTTACCGAGAGGCGCATGAAATCCTTTCTTTGACAGAACATCTGCTTGTTCATTATGTTTGGGCCTTATATGTGAGATAGGGAAAGTCACCGGCTTCCATAGAGCTGCTATCCTTGCTAACCATCTTGTAAGGTTGTCGGTGTGTATTGCATGATTTCCATTGACATGATCAATGATTATTTTCGAGTCACCATATACATTAATAAGCCTTATATCTATGAAAGAGCAGAATAAAAGTAGACCATGTAAAGCCATTGCCTCTGCCTTGTTACTTGTCCCTTTGCCACAGTTCCAATGTAAAAAGAATTGGAGGTAATTTGAAATAGCCATAAAAACTCCACAAGCTCAATAACCATCCTGTGCCGCACTATCGAAATTTGCCAGATCATCAGAGGCTGCCATCAGGTGATTTTTCTGTAATGGCAAGGTTTGTAAAATGGAGGAATAGAAAGGAATAACCTTATCCATAATAGATTGCGAGGTTCGTTGCTTAAAAAAATAAAATTAGACATCCCCTCATTTCTAAAATAAGCAACTAAACTAAATAAGCCTCTCCCCTCAGTTATTACTGTTGATTTTTATTGTCCCGTTGTAACAAAAACTCTCTATTGAGTACTAAAATCATCTCAAAATTATTTCAATGAAGTGAAACTCTCCAACGGAATTGGCCAACCACTGGGCAAGGAAAAGCGACTGAATATCTATCGTGCTATTCTTATCTCTAACTTATCTCATGTTCTGAGGTGAAACAATTCAATTTGTTCTAGTGTTTTCTAAATATTCCTAAGATAACCATACTGGTGGAATGGACATTTTGCAATCTATCAAGATAAATTCAACTATATGAATGGACAATTTGCAATTTTGATCTGGTTGTCACCAAAAATGGTAAACTTATATAAACCCTGAAATTGCAGGAACATGCATGTATATATCAGTTTCCATTCAACTATATCCATGCTAGTAGAATGGACGGATTGCAATTAAACTATATCCATGCTAGTATAATGGACAATTTGCAATTCTGATCTGGTTGTCACCACATCCTCGCACTGGGTGAGGTATAATCATAGGAAGTGCAGCCACAACGACAATATAACATTTAATGGCAGCCTCCGACAGTTCCAGTGGAGTAGGAAAGAAATTGAAGAACTGAGAAGATCTCACGTGAATCTGATTTTCAGTAATCATAAACAGAAAGCTCGATATGTAGATTTCAAAGTACTTAATATACAAGGCAAAGCGAGCTCACAAATAGATGGAATAGTTGCAATTTCTGGTTCAAAAATACGAATGGACGGTCGATATAGGATATGATATGTACTGATGTTCAGACATCTCCTTATATTTCTGCCAACCCTCTATCGCCTCCATCTCGAATCGGGCAAAGGAGTGCCCAGATTCTCATGCCGCAAGTCGTTTTGGGAGTGAGAAAACATAGAAACAGCAAAGTGGACAAAAGCCAAAGTTTGTGTATATAAACCTTGTCACGAAGCATTTGGGTTGTTCTATTGCCATCAATTCAGAGAGCAGTAATGTACACAAATAGGGTGATAATATCCACCATTGATGATCAGGTGAGTCTGCAATCACTGGTCTGAATGGTACCGAAGACCAACTTTGATTACGAAAAAATTGAATAAACAGCAACTAGATAATGGACAAATTGAATGAAATAACATCTATCCATATATTAACCCACAATCAATTAATAAGTTTATCTATAGTGGGATATATATTAATGAATTTATGTTTTTAAATATGCATATATATTTTAAATTATATAATATTTATTATTTATTATTTTAACTGATATAGTTAATTTAGACGTATGGTATCCCTGCGGCGTTATAGTACATTTAAATGCGTGCACGCAAGCAACCTCCCACTTCCCACGTGCCACAACTAGCTTGAAGTTTTAATGTAGCTTGCCTTACAAGGAGGATGGAAGGATCGATTTTCAGAGGGTTAACTCTCCCTAGATCGAGGATCTTTACCTACTGTATTATTGCTCTATAGCCATTGCTTGGCCTTTTTATGTGCTCCTTTGCCATATTCTTAAGTTGTTCCCTACCCTTGCCGTGACTTTTGATCGGGCCACTCCATCTAAGGCTCTATGGAAAGCTTTTTCTTCATTGACTTTCATTTCACCTTTATTGAACTTCTCCAACGAAGAAGGATTAATCCAAACCATCTCTGATTTTCCTTCTTCCTAGCAAGGCATCATTATTGCTTACCCGGACATGGGATTTCTCCGTCCAGAACTTTCTTAGTTAGTTTGTGTTGTGTTTTCTTAGTAGGTTATGATATTGTGGGTGGCTCCACGGTGTATTTTCGAGTGCAGTCCTTGACCTAAAATGACGAGGCTTACACACCACTAGAGTTCCAATCCCAAATTAAGGAAGTGAAGGAGAAATTTGTCGAGAGACGTGATACTTGATTTGGGGTAATGGAAAGGGAGAAGTGATTCTTGATTTGGGGTAATGGAAGAGGTTACTTAGTGGATTCAAGATTAGTTACTTGCAGTTTACTCATGAGTCAAAATCATTACCTCCACGCTATGGATCTACAAGCATGTGAAATTTCTTTTTGGCAAAGTCCTAGCGGACATGTATCAAATTTATGACAATCTGCTACACAAACTACATGAGTTAATGAATTTATTGCGAGATGTGGAAGGCTATCTACTAGGCTCTAGCTTCTCCTATCCCTCTAACCTCCAAGGATGAGGAGCACCCTATCAATCTTGAGACCTCTTTGTAATTTTAATGCACACGTTTTCCATATTGTTTCTTAAGCTTCTTTTATGGAATGTGATGTTAATTTTCATAGGAGCCCCCTCTATCTTTAGGGAATTTTTTGTTTTTACATGGTATTAGTTAGACCTCCTTAAGTAGCCTTATTAGACTATTCTTTGTACTTATGTGTTGGTTTTCTCATTTATGGGTGTGATATTTTATGGGTGTGATATTTTATTGATGTTCTTTGATTTCATTATGGTTTTTCTTCGTGTTTTTTGACATATTTTAATCTATACTTTTTTCTCTGTATTCTTACTTCCTTAGTGGTACAGGAATGATTTAGTTTTTGGAAATATCAATGAAACTTTCAACTTACAAAAGGAGAAAAAATGAAGAAGAGATAATTTAGTTGTATGAATATATGACTTTGACTTTTTGGGATATTATTTTGGTAGATTTTGTTTGAATTTCTATAGTGATTGTTTGGAATGGTAAGTATGACCTTTGTAATTTGTAAAGCACAAATATCTTTTTTGAAGGGGTTGAATCTATATATATGTTCAAAAACAAGTTTTAAATAATAATAATTCACTCTCATGATTTTTTATTTATTGTTGGATTGTAAAAAAAATAATAAAAATGCTAATTAGATAAAATGCATTGTTTTATAATTTTACATTTAATTGAAACAATAAATTTTCATACTAAGAATAAAATAGGCCAAAAAAATCTTACTGTAGAAAAGGAGAAAAAAAAATAAACAATTGAAAGAGGTGGTAATTTTTTCTTCTTAATTTCCTTCATATTTAGATGTTTTTAAAAACAATTAGAGTTCCTTCTCAATCAACTAGAAATAAAAAAATATCAAACAAATAAATCATCATATTATGCTTATCTCTCTGGGTGGTAATTATTTCTTCTTATTTTTCTTCCTATTTAGAAGTTTTAATAAACAATGAGAATTTATCCTTTTCTAGCTAATGCGAATTCATCATCTTCATTAACTAGAAGTGGAAAATACCAAAGAAAGAAATTATCATGTTCTCGTGGAAGTCTCATTTTCCTCCATTAGATCATGCGAGTAAAGTTTAGCTCAAATCTAAGAAACATTATGCTTTTCTATCATTTTGTGCCAATCAATTGTTGAATTATTCATGTATTCAAAAGAGCCTTTGTTTTTAAATGTAGTAGGTTATGTTACTCCCCTATCTTTGGTAAAAACAATAGAGTTGTTAATTTTTTTTCTATATTTAAAAAATATCTTAATTACAAAAATACATATAATAATAAGGATGTAGAGACACTTATTTAAAGGTAAAATATAACATAAGTTTGAAAAAAAAATATAAAAAAAATATTAGGACACTAAGTTTATATCTTACCCTTAAATTAATATATAAAAATATTTTATATCATTTGAATAAAAATAATAATGTCAATTTAAAATCTAAAACTAACATGAAATAAAAAAAATTTAAAAATAAAAATTAAAGAAAAAAAAATAAATTAACATTTAAAAATAAAAAAACTTTTACTTTTAATTTTTGTTTTTTCATTTGTAATTTTTATTTTTTTAATATTAATAATATCATATTAGTATTTTTTAAATTTTATTTTATTAAGTTAATTTAATTTAATTTAATTTCTTAATTTTCTTTTTCTCTTCCTTATTTTTTCTTTCTTTCTAAAGTAGACTTCTATGATTCATAACGATTCATAATTTTTTTTTAGAAATAATCACATAAATATGTTCTTGGGTCAATGTTTCAACCCTCTACTCCGGTTGATCATTGGCATAAGCATGGAGGACTCTATCTAACATGCATAAATAGTGTTGAAATGTTCCACCCAATTCCAATACTAAATTTTGGAAAGAGGAACTACTTAAGCATTTATGCAGCTTTAGGAAAGTTAGATTAACAATTTTTTCTTGTTAATAATATTTTT
>APFE030742686.1:26827-83758 GCA_000404065.3 Pinus taeda | reverse complement strand
CTACATTTCAGAGAGCTGTATTAGCTATTTTCGCTGATTTAATTCATGATTGTGTTGAAGTGTATATGGATGATTTTTCAGTATACAACAATTCATTTGACCATGCATTAGAAAACCTTGAGAGATTTTTAAAAATATGTATTGAATATAACCTGTCCCTCAGCAATGAGAAGTGTTTTATGATGTTGAACGAAGGGATAGTTTTAGGCCACTATATTTCCTCTCAAGGGATCAAATTGGACCCAGCAAAGATCCAGATCATTGTTGATTTACCAATACCACAGAATCAAAGAGAGTTAAGAAATTTCCTTGGGTACGCAAGCTATTGTATAAGATTCATTGAACATTTTAGTAAGATAGCTTTACCCTTGTTTAAACTTCTGTCAAAAGATGTACTTTTCAGTTGGAATGAGAATTGCCAACAAGCATTTGAATTGCTAAAAAAGAAATTATCAACTGCACCAATCTTGAGAGGGCCTAATTGGATCTTACCATTTCATATTTTTACAGATGCATCTGACACTGCAGTAGGTGCATCATTAGGCCAAAAAGAAGAATCTTGCACTTATGGCATTTACTTCATTAGCAAAAATCTAACACCTGCAGAGTTAAACTACACGGTCACAGAGAAGGAAACACTTGATATCATATATGCTGTGAACAAATTCCGACATTACATAACTGGTTATGAAGTCTTTGTGCATACTGACCATTATGCCATAAAACATTTAATGAATAAACCAATAACCAGTGGCAGAGTTACCATATGGTTACTATTGTTACAAGAATTCAACATCACAGTGTTAGATAGACCAGGTAAAGAGAACCAGGTGGCATATTTCCTCTCTAGATTGCAAAACCAAGGTGAGGTTGTTCCAGTTGAAGATTCTTTCCCAGATGAACATTTATTTGCCATTTCTATAGTAGATCCTTGGTATGCTGATTTGGATAATTACTTGTCTACAGGAAGGACACCTCCACACTTTACCACAAAGGAAAGGAAAAGAGTAGTAAAACAAAGTGCTAGATATTCATGGCTCAATGGCGATCTATTTTACACTGGCTATGACATGATCATTCGAAGATGTGTAAGAAATGATGAGGTAATTGATATTTTAAAATCTTTCCATGATGAACCGTGTGGTGGGCATTTTGCAGCTAAGCGGACAATGTTCAAAGTTCTAACTCTTGGGTACTACTGGCCATCCATTTTCAAGGATGCCAAGAAGTATGTAAAGAGTTGTGACAGTTGCCAAAGAATGGGCAAACCAACAGCTACAGATGAGATGCCTCTTCAGCCCCAAGTTCACCTAGAGCCATTTGAAAAATGGGCTCTAGACTTCATAGGACCTATCAACCCATCCTCCAACGGTAAGAAGTACATCCTAGTATGCACTGATTATGTCACAAAGTGGGCTGAAGCAAAAGCACTGGTAAGAGCCACTGAACACACAGTTTTCAATTTCCTTTTTGAAGAGATTTTTGTTAGATATGGAGGGCCAAGGGAGATAGTAACTGATCAAGGTATCCAATTCACCTCAAAGTTGGTAAAGGAAATCACAGACAAATATAAAATCAAGCATAGGAAAAGCACACCTTACCATCCACAGGCCAATGGGCAGGTGGAATCTACAAACAAAACTTTGGAGCGTATCATTACTAAAACTGTTGCAATGAACATGAAGAATTGGTAAGAAAAGCTCAAAGATGCACTCTGGGCTTACAGAATCACCTGGAAGGATACTACAGGATTTACACCATACCAGTTGGTGTACGGAAAAGAGGTAATGCTTCCTATTGAGTTTCAAATACACACTTTTAAACTGGCTGCTGATCTACAGATTGACTTGGATGATGCACAAAAAGAAAGAATCCAACAGCTTAACCAGCTGGATGAAATGAGGTAGCAAGTAGAGGAGACCACCATCCTCATGCAAAAGCAAAGGAAGCAGTGGCATGATGCACATATCAAGAAGAAGCAGTTCAAGGAAGGTGACTGGGCTCTACTTTTTGACTCTAATTTTAGAGATCATAAAGCCAAGTTTACCACCCATTGGATGGGCCCCTACGAAATTTTTCAGGTTTATGAAAATGGATCAATGAAGCTCACAACTATTGATGGAGAAGGTCATTCCTTTACTGTCAATGGTCATCGCCTGAAACTTTATACTAAGCCCATCAGCAAGCAAGATTTTCTACACATAGTTTCTCAACAAAGTGAGGTTGAGATACTGCAGCCCTCAGCTGCAGTCTCTCTGCCTTAGTTTATTTTCTTTCAATTTAAAAAAAAAATTACAAAAAAAAAAAATAAAAAAAAAAAAACATAAAAAATAATAATAAATGGGTTAGATGTGAAAACCAGTTTCTGGCACAATCTAACCTCGAATTCCTACTTGAAAACCAATTCGTTGGCGGGTAAGAATTTTCTTTCTTTTTCACTGTTTCATGTTTCAGCTGAATATTGACTTGAGGACAAGTTAAAAAATTTTGTGGGGGAGAGGAGCATCAATATTCTTATATTATTATCTCTCCATTGTAAAAAAAAAAATTTCATCATTGTAAATTTTCCAAGCAGTTTGTTCCACCATTCCAGACTTCAATGAATAAGCTGTCTTGTCATTGTTTTATATCAGAGGGACCTGGTTATAAATATTATGCAGGGGGACCTGTTTTGTCCAAGAAGACCATGCTACCAGCACCAGTAGTAAGGGACCTGTTTAGACACATAAAAAGGGACCTGTTAGGAGATTGATACTTCATAAGAAAATTACTTCAACACAGCTTCAGCAAGTTTCTACAAAGGAAGGATCAAGACTTCAGCAAGCACCCAAACTCAGCAGCACCTGCATGCATACAAAGAATTGCATGAACATCTTCAGCACTGCAGAGGGACCTGTTGCATTCAAACATACCTCAAGGGACCTGTTATGAACAACAAAGAAAATCAAACGACAGTGAAAAGTTAGCTCTACTCAGCATGTCAATGCAACAACAGTCAAACAGTGTAATACATTTCTTGTTTTTAACACTTAATTTCTTAGATTAATTTTTATGTTAATTGTGATAGCTATGACTGTTATGATTAATTCCAAGGGCACATTTTCCCATCCTCCCTTATTCCCCTAATTCTTTCCTACTCCAATATTCCCTAAGCATCCTACAGCCATCTACCACCATATCAACCTCCTAAATCTACACCTCTAATTGGATGAGTACCAATAGGACACGTGGTGATATTTTTGAAAAAAAATTAGTAAAAAATAAAAAGGGTAATTATATCAAGGCAAGAGATAGCAGGCATATTTATTATTTTGCATGGGCCGAATGATGAATTCACCACCCGACGTACATACACCTCTCAGCGCTCCTATCATAATATTTATGCAAGCGATACTATCATTATTCCTATGTTTTTAAAATTGAATACATTCTGAACCGAGCTTCATGAACAAAGGAGAAGAAAATGGTCATTTCACTCATTCTCAGGATTGTATACGTTGGTGTATAACTCCATTTGCATACACTTGTGTATAACTCTGTGGCCTCCACAACAAGGACCGAGAGTAGAGAACGCATCCGGTTTCGAATCTCACCAAGCTACACAACAAGCCGACCCAGCATTACAGTGAACATTAAAGGAGCGACTATATCAGGTAATAAACTCAAACTTCCTTGTTAAATTTGCAAGATAGGAAGCTCGACCCTCTGCCAAGATGACAAATAGGGTCGAGCCAAATGTGTTTGATAGCTCTCAGTACCACGAAGACTGTATTTCGATTCTGAGGGAAATACAGTGGCTACCCTTTTTGGAAAAATTCCATGGAAGCAACGAAGAAGTTGCCAAACAATTTTCCTTCACATTTAATGGGGAGAAAGCCCTGATAGGCACTTTCTCATTCAGGGTTTCAGAAGACACCATTTCCCAAGCAACAGGGGTTAGCCCAGAGGGAGAAAAGTACTTTAAAACCAAACAATTCAAAGAAAAATCGTGGACCCAATTCATGTCTAGGTCCCGAGTCTCAGCGGTAAACTAGAAGAAAGGCGTTCCAAGAAGTTGGTTAGTGCATCCTTGGGACGAAATGGTTTACATACTTCAAAAGTTTGTAACCTGTGAGGGCCGCTACAACATTGTTTATTTGTATCACATCAACTTGTTGCTACACATAAAGAAACAATGTGTCATCAGTCTACCATATTTCTTATTACAGAGCACCAAGATGTCCAAAACCATCTAGAAGCAGAAAGGAAATGAAGGCAAAAGCTTATACCATTTTGGTTTAATCAAAATTCTCATTGAATATGAAATGCAAAGAAGAGGGAAAACATGGAAGGAGTTCTTAGCTGCAAACCAAATCAGGGATGAGGAAGACAAAGAGGAATCACAAGAAAACTCAGGGTTTATGAAAGACATTGATGAGGAGATTCCAGCATCATCCAGAGCTAACAAGATACCCCCACCTGTGAGCAGCATAAGGACCAGACAAATGAGAAAGGAGGATGCAAAAAGGGAAGAACAAGACAAAGTCTTCACCACTTACTCAAGAAGAACAAGAAGGGCATCGAAAGTTCAGTTGCAAGAAGATCAACCCGAATCTAATGCACCTATACAGATGGATATTCAGAGCAGTGATCATTCACCACCAGGGCCAGGAGCCAATGTAGATATTGAAAGACATTCACCCCCATGAGCTGATATAGAGGTCGAGAGTAATAACAAACAAGAAAGAGGGTCACCACCTCCCAATAAGAAGCAAAAGAAATTAGAAAGACAAATCGAAAAATTAAAGGAGGAGCTCATGGAGGCCAACATGCTAGAGAAAGTTATTAAAAAGGAAAATGAAATGCTCTGTACATAGAGCAAAGAAATTCAAAAGAAAAATGAAAAGTTAAAGGAGCGGGTTAATGAGCTGGAGGCTGAGCAGACAGACATTTGCAAGTGGGCCACCAAGTGGTACAACCAAAAGAAGACCCTCAAGGAAAAGTACAAAAGACTGAAGCAAGAGCTCCATGACCAGAAAGATGCCCAGGTGAAGAAGAACATAGACACATTGCTCAAGGCAGCAGAGGTACAGGCAGGGACCGAGTTTAAAGGAAGCACTTCAGGGTTAGCATGAGGACATGCTAAGTCATTAAGTCGGGGAGAGATGTTGGTACCATTCTATGAACCCTTTTTCCCTCCCAAAACATGACCATTACCTACCTCTTTTCATCATTTATCCCTCAAATGCCTTGGAAATTGATTAATTAATAGTTTTATAGTTGTAGAATTACATTTAAGTTGATTTAAGGGTTTTGTGTTAATAAATTAGGATTTTTGGGAAAAATAACTACAGGAAGTCTCAACAACCTGTAAATGGCTTATCGTTTGACATGTGGCATGACAGCCAGGCTAGAGCAAAAGGTATGGGCGAAAAGTGGAATGTCCAAGCATGGACAAGCACCTATCCCGCAGCGGAAACAACCCTCCTACATGCGCGGTCAACGCCTGGTCAACTATGGCATGTTGGCACAAAGGCAGCAACAGCACAAAGTTACAGTCAATCCGATTTTTAGTTGTTTCCTTGTTTTTATGTGCGTAAGCTAGGATAGGAACATCTTTGCGTTTTTGTAAAAGCAGCAACAGCCGCCCATGGATGAACATCCATTTTTCAAGGGATGTGAACCGTATGTAATTATAAGGCCGAACCTGGTTATATGTTAGTTTACCTTTTATGTTTTACGTTTCACATTTCTTGTCGCCTCAGAACAGAGCTTTGATTTAATACAAGACTGCATTATAATCTCTGTGCGTTGTTTTAATACTGTGATCATGGAATAACAATCTCGGTGTACCAAGAACGCGGACAGGCCCTGCGTGCATGGTATATCGACATCATTTTGATTGCATTTACATTGTTATTTTAATTACGTTTTACAGTCAGAGCATTTGATTGATATTTGAAACCGATATATATATACACAGGGATTTAATTGATGTTTACATTTGTGTTTATGAATGCGCTATTATATGTCTATGCATGTGCTTGAATAGGCCATCATCTGGATTGTGAATCATACCCTGTAAGGGGTTCGATCCAGGGTTGCTTTGTAAGACACGGTTATGGACTGTACGCTTATGATTTTTACTTTGCATGCTTGTAATAAATGTTTGTGACTATTGGGTACCATTAAACAGGGGTTTCATGTTTGGTGTCTCTGTAAGGGGACCGAAACCTTTAAATACAGTGATACACAGCATGTTATGAGCTGCATCTTAGCTGATAATGACACATAGTTTGATGCTTAATTAAATATTTGATTGATAGTTTAATATTAGATTAAGTCACAGCATTGTAAAGGCCTAGACTAGATCCTTTATGTCTATATATTTTAGGCACACGCCTCTAAGTATACGCACCCTGGTCGATAATAAATTTAGCCCCGTCTAGCACCCTAGATAGGACACTACACAATGTTGTTGAGTCGTCAAATATTCTAAGTGTTAGGACACAGTCAAAACTTCATCACTTCACCTATTAGTCTCACTAGTCCAGTACTTAGCCTTTTCCGAAGAAGTTCCTTGACCCTTCAACTTGGATTCACTTAGCCTGCCAGGAATGCACATTGTGTTGTTCTAGTCAGCAGACTATGACCTTGACCCTTGGATCCGTGAAATGTGTAGTTCTTGTCCCCTGGGACTACTACATTGTGCAATTCCTGAGCCCAAGACCTAGCCTTCCCTTCCAAAATTGCACAATCTTTTTCGTTAGCCTTCCCTTTTAGAACTACACAGAAGCTGCTTTTAGTGGTCCTACCCTCATCCTGACCCATTATCTCCCAGAAATGTGTAGAAGTAAGTCAACTTTCCTCTCTAGAACTATGCAGAAATATTCCATAGTAGCCCCTCCTTCATCCGAAGTCCCTCATCTCCAAAACTACATAGAAGGGAACCTCTCAGTCCAGCCTGAAATGCACATTGCACAATGCTGGACCTCAAAGCCTCAACCCTAGCTAATGGGGATGCACAATCGACAATCGCTAAGCCTCCCTTCCCAACTTGTAACTCAGTTCCAGCTCACTCCCTCGACTAGAAGGCATCATCATAGGCTAGGATGTTTTTGGCCTAATGTCGTCTCAATATGAGTAAATTGTAGATACAAGTACTTTGTCATGGTGGGATGACGAAGCAGATGAAGGAGGAAGACAAGAAAGTGACATTCTTATAGCTGAGCATGCAAGTTGATCTATTAAGGCAAAGCAAAGGGACACCAACTCGAGACCACAACCTAAGGCTTGAGTTCATTGAAGATTCATGTCACCAAGCCATGAAGAGGTTGAAGATAAGAGTATTATCAAGTAGACATCATTCATAGAACCAATAATGGCTTGACATTTTTGTATCACTCAACCAATTCATATCAATAGTGTCATGTCATCTCTTGTCATGAGTTGTCATATGCCACGTCATCATTGTGGACCATGTATATTGTATTCATTATAAAGTGGAAGTCCAAAGGACACATATGTAATATGGAGAGTCACGCAAGCTGAAAATCCATAGGAAGTCAAATAGTCATGAGGGTAGTCAAAGAGTCACAAGGAGGGGAAGCATCACCCCTCGGTTATATATACTCCCTCATTGTATGTTGAAATGTGGCAATAAGAATATTCCAATTTTAATTTTTTCTTGAATTAAAATTCGAATTTAGTCTCACTAGCTTCTTGAAAAATAATTGATTAATTCATCTTGAGTTAATTAGTTGGAAAAATTCAAGCTAGAAGTCTTTTTGAAGTTATGCAACAGTTATCCCTTAAATTAAGGAGATTATCCCTTAATTAAGGAGATAAGGATGAGTTATATTTGAGTTGTAATTAGTTAGCTCAGTTTACTAAGTTAAGTCCAGTTAAATTAGTTCCAAACTGTTTGAGTAACTAATTGTGAGTTCAGTCAGTTAATGCATGCATGCATCCAACTATTGTACTCTAGATAACTAAAGATTCTCTCATCAGTGAATCATGCATGTATATTCAGAGAAAGACCCAGTTGAGATTAAAGATACGGATAGTGTGCTATCAGCTGCATGATTTTTCCTATAAACAAAACTCATACATGCAGAAGGAATTCATTCCTTGAGATTTGCGCAGTTTTACAGGGTGTAAGATCAGCATGAGTGATCAGTGTTACACTTGGTAATAGCTGGATCACCCGGAAAAGCAACGCAAGGAAATAGGAGCTTGGAGGGTAGAGGAGAAGGCATATGAGCAATCTATTTTGTCTGTGAGCATCTGTTAGGGATTGTACTGAAAGATGGCTAGCTGTGAGAGCTAAAGCTTTTTGTAATCTTGATATATTTCTAGTTGTATGATAATATAGATAACGGGGTTTTTAGCTAAGGCTTTCCCCGGAGTATTCTTCTGTGTTTCATGTACATTGATTCTTCTTCTGGTTATATGTGTTCTGCTTGATCTTGTGAAATCTATTAAGCTTCTGCAAGTTTGATTGTAAAAGTAGATTAAAGTATTTTGCTTTAGTTATATTGCATTATCATGTTGATATACAGTTAGAATTTCTACATGGTATCGGAGTTGTGAACAGTATACTGAGAAGAGAATTAGAAGTTTGAATTTTGGGGTTGCAGGTGCAAATCGAATTCGTCTCATACTCCAGGTTGGTCAATCGCATTCTATGGCTTGAGACTCGAGTACGCCTTGGACTGCAACTCGAATTACATAGCATGGAAGGATAGAATGGAAGTTGTATTAGAAGACAATGGCTTGAAGGATTTCATTGATCAAGAAATCAGAAAGCCAGCTACAGCTAATGCACAAGGATTGGCTGAGTGGAATAAGTGTGTGGTGAAGGTGAGACAGATCATCTTGGAGGGAGTTCGAGACCATATTTTCTCAAGTCTCCATGGGAAGGATACTCCATACTCAATGTGGAAGACATTGAAGGACTGTAGAAATTTGCACTGTAGATCACCTGATAATGCAATATACTAAAGCAAAATACTTGATCTACTTCTACAAACAAACTTTCAGAAGCTTAATTGATTTTGAGCAAGATCAAATAAAAGACATATAACAAAGAAGAAGAAATCATACACATGAAACACAGAAGAATACTCTGGGGAAAGCCTCAGCTAAAAACCTTGATTTCTGTATTATCATACAAGTGGAAATATCTCAGGATTACACGAAGCTTTAGCTCACAATCTCTCCAGCTCTCAGTACAATCCCTCACTGTTGCGCATAGACATAATAGACAACACATATGCCTTCCTTCAGTCCTCCAAGCCTCCTATTTCCTTGCGTAGTTTCTCCTAGGTCCTCTAGTTGTAACCTATGTGATTCTCACCTCACACACAACACTGGCCTCTGAAATAACTGCGCAATCCTGAAGGAGTTAATTCCCTTTACATGGATGAGTTTCCTATATAGGAAAATTCCTCCAACTGATAGTACATTGTCCCTTCCTTTATTCTCAACTGGGTCTTTGTCTGAACTGACATGCATGAGTTATTTATGAGAGAATATTTAGTTATCTGAAGTACACTAGTTGCATGCATGCATGCATTGACTAACTGAACTCACAATCAGTTCCACAAATTGTTGGAACTAATCTAACTGGACTTAACTCAGTTAACTGAGCTAACTAATTACAACTCAAATACAACTCATCCTTATCTCCATAATTAAGGGATAACTTCCTCAATGAAAGGGATAATTGTTTCATGTCTTCACAAAGACTTCATGTTTGATTTTCTCCAACTAATTTTCTCACGATGAATTAATTAATTATTTTTCAAACAGCTAGTGAGACTAAATTCGAATTTTAATTCTCAATTTTAATTTAGGGACTAATTAAAATTGGATTCTATCTCGAAATGCTATTTATAGTTATGCTATGTTTAGCATTTCTATTTTATCATTCCTTGTTGCTATTTGCAACATTGGTACCTGAGATGTTATTTATAGCATTTCTATTTATAGCATTTCTTGTTGCTATTTTCAACACTCCTTCTCAACAAGAAAGGCATTCAACCTGAACCCGATCCTGAACCTTTGGAATGTTTTGCATGCAACACTTTTCCCTAGTGTTGTTGCTCCAACAACTCTAGAAACAAAAAATATCCAACATGAATCAGAATGATGCCTCTGTCATCAAAGTCTCTGACTGTTATTGCCTCTGTCAACTGAAAACTCTACACCTTTGTGCTCTTCAGTATTTGACTGCACTAGCCTTTGTCACTTTGATCTCTGACTACATTAATCACACTGATGCCTCCTATTGTATCCATGCTGCTGTTGGTCCTATCTCTCAGCATGCATCCGCACTACACCTCCTCTCATCATGTTGCACCATGCTGCCCAATGCTACACTGCAACTCAGTTTTGAGAAGTACGTAACTGATCTCCCAACTAACCTTTCTATTGGGCTAGAAACATCCTCTGATGCTGAAGCTTCCTTTTCCGCTCCATCCACATCTGTCTCTAGCCACTCAGCCAGTCCTGCTACTCCTTGTTAGGGCTCCTGTAGCAAGGTCTAGTCGAAGAGGTTGGGTACCTCAAGGATCCTACCCCTATTTCAGCCTTCTTGGGACTATCACTCCACATTGCCTCACCTACCACCTAGAGGTATGGATGCATGTAATCCCTCTGCCCACTTGGCTCAAAATTTCCCCTTTCTAGAGGTCTTTGCATGAGTGGATTCTTCCACTCAGTCTCCTCTCGGATTCTCCAGTTGTGGCTCCTCCACAACCTCTTAAAGTTGCTTCACCAATTGTGGCTCCTCCACAATTGTCTGAGACTGCTTCTGGCACTACATGCTAAGAGGTAATGTACTCTCCCTCTCAACCACAAAGTCTCCAACAGTTGCCTTGCTCCTTAAGGCCTTGCATGCATCCTGAACCTCAAGAACATATAGGTTCTTGAATCTTGAACCGATTTGCTTCACCTGTTTTGTAGTGATGTATCTAAGGAAAACCTTTCCCTTACTAAAGACTACAACATAGCCTTTGTCCTCCAACATCACAATTGATACCAAGTTCTTCTTCAGTCCTGGCACATACTTCACATCTGTCAAGGTAGTGCGAGCTCCATGCTCCCTCTAAAAAGAAACCATGTCCACACTTGAAACACTAACATCTCTATAAGTATCTTGAGGTCTTTCTCCTCCAAGGTACTAAAAAGACTCTTATCACCGGTCATGTGCAATGAGGCTCCACTGTCAAGAAACCAACCATAACCCATCATTGATGAAACCATGCATGCGATGAGGGTAAAATCTAATTCGAACTGAGAGGCCAATGCCTCACCTTTAGATCCTTCCTTGGATCCCTTCTTGGATTTCTGCAATGGACAATTAGTTGCATAATGGACCACCTCATTAAAATTAAAGCATCGCACTTTAGATTGGTCAATCTTCTTCCCTCCATGAGGAGAAATCGATTTGGGATGAGAATTCTTCTCCTTCCCTTTCTTTGACTTACTCACTAAGGCACAAAATTCTTCATCCTCCTTGGATGAAGAACCATCTCTGGTGCTTCTCCTGATCTCCTCATGCATCAGATCCAACCATAATCGTTCCCAATCTAGCAGTTCCTCTCTTCCATTTACTAAGTCTTGGTAGTTATGCTAGCTCTTAGGAAGACCGAGGAGAGCAAGACTCACCATGTCATCATCGACTGTCATGATTCCTACACTTCGAAGCTCATCCCTACAGGTGGTGAGCTTGTTCAGATATGTAGAGATCATGTCACCCTTTTCACACTTGATTTTCCAAAGCTTGTCTTTTAGCACCAGCTTCCTCTGATCGCGACCGTTCTGATATAGATCGTTTAATGTTTTCCACATTGAAAACGGTGTCTCCTTCCCATGGAGACTCAAGAAAATGTGGTCTCAAACTCTCTCCAGAAGAATCCTCCTCGCTCTAGCGACACATTTCTTCCGTTCCGCCAATTCTTGGGCATTAGCAGTTGTTGGCTTGGGGACTTCTTGATCAATGAAATCCTTCAAACTATTGTCCTCTAATAACGCTTCCATGCAATCCTTTTAGGCTATATAATTCAAGGGTCCATGCAGGGCATACTCGAGTCTCAAACCATTGAATGCCATTGGTGAAATTTGAGATGTGATAAGAATTCGATTTCTTTAATCAAGAACTTTAAACTTCAAACTTCTCCCTTCTTTGTGTACTATTCTCCACTTTTATCACTTTTGCTCTGATACCATGTACAGATTCTCACTGTATATCACCTAATAATGCAATATACTGAAGAAAAATACTTGATCTACTTCTATAAGCAAACTTGCAGAAGCTTAATCGATTTTGAGCAAGATCAAATAGAACACATATAATAGAGAAGAAGAAATCATACACATGAAACACAGAAGAATACTTTGGGGAAAGCCTCAGCTAAAAACCTCGATCTCTATATTATCATACAAGTGGAAATATCTCAAGATTACACAAGGCTTTAGCTCACAAGATATCCATGTCTCAGTACAATCCCTCATTGCTACTCATAAACAGAATAGACAACACATATGCCTTCCTTTAGTCCTCCAAGCCTCCTATTTCCTTGCATAGTTTCTCCTGGGTCCTCCAGCTATAACCTGTGTGATTCTCACCTCACACATAACACTGGCCTCTGAAATAACTACACAATCCTGAAGGAGTTAATTCCTTCTGCATGGATGAGTTTCCTATATAGGAAAATTCCTCCAACTGATAGTACATTGTCCCTTCCTTTACTCTCAACTAGGTCTCTATCTGAACTGACATGCATGAGTTATTTATGAGAGAATATTTAGTTATCTAAAATACACTAGTTTCATGCATGCATGCATTGACTAACTGAACTCACAGTCAGTTCCACAAATTGTTGGAACTAATCTAACCGGACTTAACACAGTTAACTAAGCTAACTAATTACAACTCAAATACAACTCACCCTTATCTCCTTAATTAAGGGATAACTTACTCAATCAAAAGGATAATTGTTGCATGTCTTCACAAAGACTTCATGTTTGATTTTCTCCAACTTATTAACTCAAGATGAATTAATTAATTATTTTTAAAACAGCCAGTGAGGCTAAATTTGAATTTGAATTCTCAATTTTAATTCAGGGACTAATTAAAATTGGAATCTATCCCAAAATGCTATTTATAGTAATGTTATTTTCAACATTTCTATTTTATCATTCCTTGTTTCTATTTCCAACATTGGCACCTGAGATGCTATTTATAGCATTTCTTGTTGCTATTTTCAACAAGGACCTCTACCAGAATAGTAGCGACCAGAGGAAATTGGTGCTCGAGGATAAGCGTCGGAAAATCAAGATGGAGAATGGCGTACTATTTCCACATATCTGAACAAGCTCACCACTTGCAAAGATGAGCTTGGTAGTGTGGGAATAACTACTTCCGATGATGATATGGTGAGCCTCACTCTCCTCGACCTTCCAAAGAGCTGGAATAACTAGCAAGACTTTGTGAATGGAAGGGATAAACTGCCAGATTGGGAACGACTTTGGTCGGATTTGATGCAGGGGGAGATCAAGAGGAGCACATGAGATGGTTCCTCACCAAAGAATGATGATGAACAAAATCTAGCCTTAGCAAATAAGGCAAGGAAAGGGAAGGGGAAGGATTCCCATTCCAAATCGAATTCTTCTCATGGAGGGAAGGACGTTGAAAAGTCTAAAGTGAGATGCTTTAGTTGTCACGAGATGGGACATTATGCAACTAATTTCCCATTTAGGAAGTCTAAGAAGGGATCCTTGAAAGGATCAGAAGGTGAGGCATTAGCCTCTCAGTTTGAAATGGACTCTACCCTCATCGCATGCATGGTGTCATTGATGGTGGGTTGTGTTTGGTATCTTGATAGTGGAGCCTCATTCCACATGACCGATGATAAAATTTTATTCAGTGCCTTGGAGGAGAAAGACCTCAATATGCACATAGAGATGAGTGACAATGGAAAGTACAGTGTTTCAGGAGTGGACACAGTTGCTTTTCAGAGGCAGCATGGAGCTCCTCTCACCTTGACAGATGTGAAGTATGTGCCTAGACTGAAGAAGAACTTGGTATTAGTTGTGATGTTCGAGGAAAAAGGCTATGATGTTGTCTTCGGTAAAGGAAAGGCATTCCTAAGACACATAGACACAGGTCATACCAAGAGGATTGGGATTTGAGTGAAGAATCTCTATAAACTAGAGGTAGATGATTGTGCAACATTGAGTGCGAAAGCAGAATTGGTGCAAATCCAAGACATTGGCGAGTTATGGCACAAGCAGTTGGGCCATTTGCATCATGGGGCCTTGAAGATAATGCAACAGATATCTACGGGACTTCCCAAAGGTAAACTTGAGTAAGTTGACACATGCAAAGGTTGTACCTTGGGAAAGTACGCCAAGTCTTCCTTTCATGATCGAGATAGTCGAACAGAAGTGATCTTAGAGCGAGTTCATACTAATTTGTGTGGACCATTCTCTATGGAATCCACAGTGAAGCAAAGGTATTATGTGATTTTCGTTGATGATTATTCTCATAAATGCTAGATTTATTTCATGTAGAAGAAGGACCAAATTTTTTCAAAGTTTTGTGAGTTCAAAACTTTGGTCTAGAAAGAATCAGGGAAGAAGATCAAGGCCTTGAGAAGTGACAATGATGGAGAATATGTCTCTCAAGAGTTTAAGGAATTCTGTATAGTGGAAGGAATTAAACAAGAGTTGACAACACCTCATAACCCACAACAGAATGGGGTGGCCAAAAGGAAGAACAGAACGATTGTAGGGGCAGCTCGAGCGATGTTGCATGACCAAGGCCTACCACTTCATTTGTGGGCTGAGGCATGCAACACAGCGGTCTATTTGCAAAATAGAAGCTTTCATCATATACTTGGGATGAAGAGACCAGAGGAAGCTTTCTTTGGTAAGAGACCAGATGTGGGTCACTTCAGGATCTTTGGCTCATCAGTATATTGCCATGTGACAAAGGATGCACGAAAGAAGCTCGAGCTGACAGCCAAGTTGGGGATACTTGTGGGGTACACTGATACACCCCATAACTATTGGGTGTATTTTCCTACCAGTCGGAGGACAGTGGTTCACAGAAATCTCAATTTTGATGAACCGAAGGCCATGTGAGTTTCCCTTGAGAGGGATCTCCAACTAGAGGCTGTGGAGGAACTTTTGGTTCCTAAGGAGGAGGAGCCTCAGACCGATGCGTATCAACCACATGCAGAGGATCCAAGAGTGGAGGCATCCACTCAAGCAGATTCTTTTAGAGATGGACATAAGCGCACAAGAGAAGATAACAGATTGTTGTTGGATGTGAGAGAGAATGGGGGAGAACCATCTTCTCAGTGAAGATAGAGGAGGTCACCTGAGAGGGACACTGGATACATGGCCCTTGTTGGGGAATGTGTTGAGACTGAGCCATCTTCCTTTGAGGAAGCAATGCAACAACCAATTTGGGTTGATGCTATGGTGGAGGAGTATGACTCCATAGTTCGTAACAATGTTTGGGATGTGGTTCCAAGACCGGATAACAAGTCAGTTATGAGTTCCCGTTGGATTTACAAGGTAAAACAAGCTATTGATGGTAGTGTGGAGAAGCATAAGGCAAGATTTGTTTCTCGTGGTTTCTCACAGGTCGAGGGGATCGACTATGATGAGACTTTTGCTCCTGTAGCAAGGTACTCGTCTATTAGATCAATGTTGGCACTATCAGCAAAGATGGGTTGGAAGATCCATTAGATGGGCATGAAGATTGCATTCCTCAATGGAAAGATTGAGGAAGAGGTGTACATAGAGCAGCCGGAAGGTTTTGAGACCTTTGATTGTCAGTTGCATGTGTGTTGACTCAAGAGAGCTTTGTACGAGCTGAAGTAAGCACCTCGTGCTTGGTACACCAGGATCGACAACTACTTCACCGGGTTGGGCTTCACAAAGAGTGATGCGGATGCAAACTTGTACCACATCCTGGTGAAAGGTAAGCAGTTGATCATTGTACTTTATGTTGATGATCTCATATTGACAGGTGATGATCAATTGATCATGTCTTGCAAGGTGGACCTTGCGAGAGAATTTGAGATGAAAGACATGGGTCTTGTTGTTCCTTAAGAAACAAATTTCCTAGCTCTAGGGAAATTGTGCTTAAGACATTAATAAATATTATTTACTCTCACTTATTTTTTATTATATTACCAAATGAAGGACATGGAAAACTTGGCCTTAGACTCTTAGTACATGTATGATTAGAACATCTCAGAATGCCATTTGTTGCTAAATATAAAAGATGAATGAGGAAAGTTTGAAAGTGAAGTTAAAGACAATATGTTGATCTCTCACAGGAACTATTATCTGTAACTTAGAAGAATTATGATCAAGAGGAATAAATCATAGACAATATGCTGGTCTTTCACAGAAACTACTATCTATAACTTAGAAGGGAAATGAAGACTTTAAGTATAGGAGTGTTCTTTAAGGGATTTTACCCTGTTGCTTGATTACTACACTTAAAAAGAAGAAAACATTGCATGACACATGATAGTGAGACTTATAAATTATATGTAACAACTCCTAGAAAATTCTGGTTTTTTCATTAATCAATGATGTTATCAGAAATACAGTGGCCCGGTTCTCCAAAATTCCCAACCCCTTCTTAGTAAAATTTTCCCCCTTTATACATTTCTAGAACAGTTATTGAAACTATCAAACTACTAAACTACTTTCTAACTATCTAAATTAAAAACTATTACAGAGATTTTCAGAGGTTTAAAGACACTTCAAGGAACATAATGTAATAGAAAACAACTAAATTTTAAAGAAGACAATAATTACTGACTTTCTCTGTTAATCCGCTGTCGAATGCCCTAATCTACTTAAACACCAATAAACCCAACCATTACCTTTTCCTTTAAATTTAGTTTCAATGCCAATTTTCCCTTTATACAACAAAACTGATGCAAAATACATGAAGCAGAATTGAAAAGGAAACAATCCAATTTAATAAACTTATTGGGTCTGCCTATTCAATGCTGCATTGAATTTGCGTTATAAATCGCAATTGCAATTGGTGCTTATTAAACGGTGTATCAGATCCAGTCTTAACAATTCTGTAATATGGTGGACCCGACGGTAGTATAAAACATGTGACATAAAGTATCGGGTCCGACCATCATAATTGCAAATGGTCCTTTATGAACCTTTAAAAATATGGAACTTATATATAAACCCTTTGTATCTATGCTTTCAAAAATATAATGTAATACATGCTTTTTCCACTTTTAACACTGCTCACACAACTATTAAGGCATACCCCTCATTGCAATCAACAGTTGGTGTTTTCCATATATACATATATTATGTCATTGATGTCACAGACTCGTCGGGCTGTTAAATATAACATATATATATTTCAGGTCCACCATCATTTATTGCAATTGGTGATCATTTAATGCACCAACCTCTATATACATTGTTTTACGGACCCGCCAATCTTATAAAATATGCCATATGAATTTTCAGGTCCATAACCCAATCGGTAATCGCAATCGGCACTACGGAGCCAACCACCCATATTGTGGACTTGACGAACTTTAGAATGTAGCATCTCTTCCTTTAGCAATGTCGATATATAATAAATAAAATATTTCTTTTCTTTTGGACTTTGGGTAAGGATAAATGATATAAAGGAGCTTTATAACTCCCGATAGTGATATAACGAATAAAGAAACCTCAAGCCCAATATAAGCTACAACATCTGGCTCTAACTGGGGATAGTGCTTTTGTCCCAGAAGCACTAAGAATCGCAGATTAGTGCCTTATCCATTGGGCATGGAATCATATATTGCTTCACCAAGTCTTAACTATGTGAAAGCCTATACAGTGAACTGATACCAATATCTGTAATTAGATTCTTATTCTCTGATAACAAAATATTAAGAATCATAGATTAGTAGCCTTAGTTCGGCATGGAGTCCAAAACTGTGAAAACATTGAAATTTGGAAATTGAAAACCTGATAATCTTGAAGTATGACACCTCTGCAAACCAGTTTCCAACTAGGAAAGTCACCCTTATTCATCCACTAATGATTAAACCGAAAAACTGCAACTTGAAACCAAGTGCTCAACACATAATCTTATTTATGTACAAGTTCCTACATATGTACATGGCTAACCTAAATCAAATGAAGTCAATCTTCCAATGATACCAGATTAGCATTTGAGTGCTTAATCGAGAGCCATTCTCCCAGTGAATCTTGAAAATGCCGTTTATCTTGAACAAAAAATAAATTATGCATAAAAGTAGCTCACAACCAAAATTAGAATTATATCCACCAAAAGATATGTGTAGATTGCTAATAAATTCCTCCATGTAATCTGCCACACAATCTTCAAAAGTATGAGAAAAGAAATGTTCTTGATCAGCTCCAACAAATAAATTTTCAATATATGAAGGTTCTTGCCCAAATAGACCTTCTGTTGGGATGATATGCTTAACAGAACAATCAGTAACATCTTCAAGAAAATGATCTATGTCACTTTCGTGTCTTCACTTTCCATCTCTAAGCTTTGATTGAAAATAACTTGTAATTGTAACTTCAGGAAGGAAAAGGAATTTTTTCACATTGTTATACGACATATGATCAACTTCAAATAGATTATTTACCTTTGATCCATAGGCATCATTGTGTTCTTCAATGCAATGATATACAATCTCTCTATCCGCTTCCTTTTTACATGAGATAGTCTCTTTTTCTATGATAGAGGGCTCAATATATTGCTGTCCAACATATTCCACTTGCTGGTTTCTTCCTATAGGTTCAACACCCAATTGATAAACTTGAAGAGCTTCATCTCGCTCCCCATTTAAACCACTTTCATTATATATAGGAGGATCATCAAATTTAACCAAGTAAGAACTCTGGGGATTTATTTGCAACTTAACTATTTCTTCCTCCTCTCTACTACTAAGCAGAAATTCTTGATGCATGATTGAAATTTCATCTATTTGAATACTCTCTTGATCTGCTTGGAAGGTTATTGAAGAATTTTCTACATCATTTTGATGAAATGATAGTTCTTCGCTTTCAGAGATTTGTTCACAACTCTGAATGCTTGATATATTTTCATCAAGATCACTAGTTTCTTCAACAGGATCATCACAAGCTTTTAAAGTTTCTTTAGCATGATAATATTCACAACAAGTTTCAAATGTCAACTTGTGTGGACAATAAATTGTACAAGAAGAATTAAATACTGAATGGAAATCTTTCAAAGATGAAATGCTTGCAAAAGGTAGAGACATGAACCAAGTCTTGGCTTCTTGATCCAAAGAAAACATAAACAGTTTCATCTTAACATCTTCATGAAAGATGCCTTGCTACTCCATGCATTCCTGAAACTCTTGGAGATGTTGAGCTGGATCTTCATATTCATTTCTACCAACTCTTAGAAGATACTCATTCCATACAGAAAATGTAGGCATATCATGGGGATAGCCAGTGATCCAAGCAAAATCAAACGGATCAAATTTATGGACTAAGAATGCAGGGAGAGCCATTGAAACCTAGAAAAGAAAACTTCAAAGTCTAGTAGAGTGACCAATCAATGTGGTAAGTGAAAATCATAGGTATGCATATACAACCAACTGCTGAAACTTGTCACTCTCAAGGATCAGCTTCAAACTTAATGAATCTTATGGAAAAGTATTCTTATTCTATTACTTTGCAGACTGTGGTCTTTGTTGCAATGGAGTTGCCTTTTATTGTTTTATTCAAATAGCCAAATATTTCCTCCTCACTGAACAACTAGAGGGAAACATTGAAACCCAGGGAAAGACCGTCTTGTCTTCTTTCCCTGGCAATGGCGCCAATTAATGTTGTTCCTTAAGAAACCAATTTCCTAGCTGTAGGGAAATTGTGCTTAAGACATTAATAAAGATTATTTACTGTCACTTATTTTTTATTATATTACCAAATGAAGGACTTGGAAAACTTGGCCTTAATACATGTATGATCAGAACATCTCAGAATTCCATTTGTTGCTAAATATAAATGATGAATGAGGAAAGTTTGAAAGTGAAGTTAAAGACAATATGTTGATCTCTCGTAGGAACTATTATCTGTAACATAGAGGAATTATGATCAAGAGGAATAAATCATAGACAATATGCTGGTCTTTCACAGAAACTACTATTTATAACTCAGAAGGGAAATGAAGACTTTAAGTATAGGAGTGGTATTTAAGGGATTTTACCCTGCTACTTCATTACTATACTTAAAAAGAAGAAAACATTGCATGACACATGATAGTGAAACTTACAAATTATATGTAACAACTCCTTGAAACTTCTGGTTGTTTCATTAATCAATGATGTTATCAGAAATATAGTGGCCTGGTTCTCCAAAATTACCAACCCCTTCTTAGTAAATTTCTCCCCCTTTATACATTTCTGGAACAATTATTGAAACTTTCAAACTACTAAACTACTTTCTAAATATCTGAATTAAAAACTATTATAGAATTTTTCAGAGGTTTAAAGACACTTCAAGGAACATAACATAACAGAAAACAACTGGTCGAATTCCTTAATCTACTTAAACACCAATAAACCCAACCATTGCCTTTTCCTTTAAATTTAGTTTTAACGCCAATTTTCCATTTACATAGCAAAACTGATGCAAAACGCATGAAGCAGAACTGAAAAGGAAACAATTCGGTTTAATAAACTTTTCGGGTCTACCTATTCAGTGCTGCATTGACTTTGCGTTATAAATTGCAATCACAATCGGCGCTTATTAAATGATGTATCAGATCCAGTCTTAACATTTCTGTGATATGGTGGACCCGATGGTAATATAAAACAAGTGACATAAAGTATCGGGTCCGACCATCGTAATCGCAAATGGCCCTTTATGCACCTTTAAAAATATGGAACTTATATATAAACCCTTTGTATCTACACTTTCGAAAATATAATGTAAGACGTGCTTTTTCCACTTTTAACACTGCTTGCACGACTATCGAGGCATACCCCTCATTGCAATCAGCAGTTAGTGTTTTCCATATATACATATATTATGTCATTGATGTGACGGACCTACCGGGATGTTAAATATAACATAGATATATTTCGGGTCCGCCATCATTTATCACAATCGGTGATCATTGAATGCACCAACCTCTATACTCATTGTTTTATGGACCCGCCAATGTTATAAAATATGTCTTATGAATTTTTGGGTCTAGAACCCAATCGATAATCACAATTGGCGCTACCGATCCAACCACCCATATTGCGGACCCGACGAACATTAGAATGTAGCATATAAAATTTTGGGTCCAGTGTTAATGTTTCAACACTTGTTTTCTTTTGTAAATCCAATCTTTTCCTTCATTTCCCTTTGTATTTTGATTCCGATAGAGTTATGTTTGCGATATATATATGCATGTGTGCCCATATAACCTTCTATATCTGATTATTTTGCATCTCTTCCTTTAGCGATGCCGATATATAATAAATAAAATATTTCTTTTCTTTTGGACTTTGGGTAAGGATAAAGGATAGAAAGGATATTTATAACTCCTGATAGTGATATAACGAATAAAGAAACCTCAAGCCCAATATAAGCTACAACAGGTCTAATGCATTACTTCCTTGGCATGGAAGTATGGCAGAAGGATGGGGAGTTGTTTGTGTCTTAGGGCAAGTATGCCAATGAGAAACTCAGGAGATTCCACATGGAGAAGTGCAAGCTCATGTAGAATCCTCTAGTAGGTAACTAGAGGAAGGAGGATGCTACTTCAGGAGAAGTCTTATAGGCTATTGTGTATAGGCAGCTTGTGGGTTCACTGATGTATTTAGTGAACACATGACTAGATTTTTGCTATGCGGTGAACCAGCTAAGTCAAGCAATTGTTCAGCCTACCAAGATGTTTTGGAAGGTGACAAAGCATGTTTTGAGATACCTCAGAGGCACATCTCAGTATGGATTATGGTACAGACATACAGATGAAGTGAAGCTACAGGGCTTCACTGATGTAGATTGGGCAAGGAGTCCAATAGATCAGAAGAGCAAATTAGGAGGAATTTTCAACCTTGGGTCAACTACAATTTCTTGGTACAACAAGAAACAGAGGTCGGTTGCACTCAGCTCAGTAGAGGATGAATACATGGCTGCAAGTCAGGTAGCATGTAAGGCCATCTGGATGCAGAAACTTCTAGTTTGTTTGTTTGATTAGAGGATGGATCCAACTGTGATCTATTGTGATAATCAGAGTTGTATCAAACTTTCTAAGAATCTAGTATTTCATGATAGGTCCAAGCACATCAACATCTGGTATCATCATCTTAGAGACTGTGGCGAAGAGGATCATGTTGTTGCAGCATATTTTGACCGAGGAGTAAGATGTTGACATTTTGACAAAGGCATTGTCAAAGTGTAAATTCTAGTTCCATAGAGACAGGATCAGGGTGGCAGATAATCCCTTTCCTATTGGGAGGGAGTGTTGAAATGTGGCAACAAGAATATTCCAATTTTAATTTGTCCTTGAATTAAAATTTGAATTTACTCTCACTAGCTACTTGAAAAATAATTGATTCATTCATCTTGAGTTAATTAGTTGGAAAAATTCAAGCTAGGAGTCTTTCTGAAGTCATGCAACATCTATCCCTTAAATTAAGGAGATTATCCCTTAATTAAGGAGATAAGGATGAGTTATATTTGAGTTGTAATTAGTTAGCTCAGTTTACTGAGTTAAGTCTAGTTAAATTAGTTCCAAACTGTTTAAGGAACTAATTGTGAGTTCACTCAGTTAATGGATGCATGCTCCAACTAGTGTACTCCAAACAACTGAAGATTCTCTCATCAGTAACTCATGGATGTCTATTTAGAGAAAGACCCAGTTGAGATTAAAGATAGGGACAGTGTACTATCAGTTGCATGATTTTCCTATAAACAAAACGCATGCATATAGAAGGAATTCATTCCTTGAGATTTGCACAGTTTTATAGGGTGTAAGATTAGTGTGAGTGATCAGTGGTACACTTGGTAACAGCTAGATCACTGAGGAAAAACATCGCAAGAAAATAGGAGCTTGGAGGGTAGAAGAGAAGGCATATGAGTAGTCTATTTTGTCTGTGAGCATCTGTGAGGGATTGTACCGAGAGCTGGCTAGCTATGAGAGCTAAAGCTTTGTGTAATCCTGATATATTTCTACTTGTATGATAATACATATAGCAGGGTTTTTAGCTGAGGCTTTCCCCAGAGTATTCTTCCGTGTTTCATGTGCATTGATTCTTCTTCTGGTTATATGTGTTCTACTTGATCTTGCTCAAATCTATTAAGATTCTGCAAGTTTGATTGTAGAAGTAGATTAAAGTATTTTGCTTTAGTTATATTGGATTATCAGGTTGATCTATAGTCAGAATTTCTACATTGTATCAGCATATGAATTTTCACCTTAGCTCCTCCCACAAGGCATTAGAGAGATCAACGAGTTCTTTGAGGAGCAAGGAGTGGCTCCAATGTCCCACTATTGGGGCTAGCGATGTACATTGTAAACATGCGTTTTGGAAATTCATCTTCATAACATAAGCATTTAAGGGCCAACACGTTCCTCATGCATGGGCTATGAATGTTTGGAAGACTATTTTGTGGATGATTGTATTTCATGTTTTTTTCACATATACTAAGATAGTTGAACTATTGTGGTTATTTTATTTCTTTTGTTATTGAGAATTTGTTGTAATGGTTGTTATCACTATCCCTTCCTTGTTGACTATTCCACAGGATATTAGACAAATATTTCCTCAATTTTGGTTGTAGTCACCGTCGCATCCGCTGGATGTTAGATGGATCTTTCTAGTTCATGTGTTTCTCTTCCTAGGTGGTACTATTACCTCTCACTTAGAAGATAACTTTTCTCCCCCCTTTGCAATAGAAGAACCTTAGCACAATTACGATTGCACAGTCACAAGGCACACCTCCCTTTCTTTACAAAGACACCATTGCATCACTCTCCTGTGTTGGCGGCTAGATACAAGGTAGATCTTTAAGGATTTTGCAACAAAGCCTTTATACAGGATTGGACTCCTACACAAAATGGTGTGAGATCTTATTGGGACTTCATATCAGGAAGATCCCCTTGGTTGAAATATTTATAGCACCATCAATAGGAAACTTCTGAGTTCTAACATAATTTTTCATTGCATCTCAAACATTCTTCAAAGTGTCCACATTCACATTGAACACATTTTTGTCTTTAACTACATCCCTCAAAAAGTAATATTGAACATCAATATTCTTTTTTTTCAAATGATAAGTAGGGTTCTTTTCCAAAAAAAATCACTATGGCTATCACAATTTATCCTTATAGCTCATTGTATCAACCCCTTACTTGAATGCAATATCTACAATGAAAATACTTCATTGCTTACATGAGTGGCCATCATGTATTCAACTTATGAGGTTGAAAGTTCCACTGCAGACTGTCTCTTGCTCATTGAACTGATTTCTTCTCAAAATAGGTTAAACACATACCCACTTGTAGATCTTATATTCTCTATATCTCCAGCCTAGTCTACATTAGCAAAGCCACGGATTTTTAATACTTACTCCAATCCTAGTCTTTCTTGGTATCACAAACCATAATGTATAATTCTACGCATATATATGAAAACCGCTCTATTGTTATCTAATTCTCCCTCCCTAGTTTTTACATAAACCTTCTCAACACTCTCACTACATTTTCATTGTCTGGTATGGTACAAAACATTGCAAACATCAAACTACCAACTGCACTCGCATATGGAACATGGGACATGCCCTGTTCTTCTTCCAGTGTCTTGGGACATTGTTTTGCAGATAACTTTACAACTGAAATAATAGGCACCCTCATTGGTTTACTATCCTTGATATTAAACCTCTACAATATTTTCTCAACATATTTCCTCTCGTCTAACCAAATCTTCCTCTTTCCCCGATCTTTCTTAATTTCCATGCCCAAAATGAATTTTTTGACACCAATATCCTTCATGTCAAAATTAGAGTAAAATTGGATTTGCACATCCCAGATAATTTCTTTGTCATTACCAATCAACAACATATCATCCACATACAAGACCAAATAAATAACACTATCACCAAGTAATTTATAATAAACACACTAACCTCTTTTCTCCTTCCGAAGCCAATTGCCTATATATATGTATCAAATTTTTTATACCATATCCTTCGTGATTGCATTAAACCATATAGAGACTTCTTTAACCTACACACTAGTTATTTCTTACTCTTCACTGTAAAGGATTTTGATTGCTTCATGTAGATCTCTTCTTCCAGATTGTTGATGTCCAAGTATGAATCATGCAATTCACCCAATCCACATTTAATTATTAATCTGGGGTTCTACCAGTTGTTTCAAGGCTATCACGCACTATATGTGCAAGGCATAGTTTCCCTTCCCAACATTGAAAATTAACTATAAATTCATCAATGTGTAACGACACGCAATATAGTAACAACAAATAAGAGTAACAACAAGTAATAATCGTAACAACAATAAGAGTAACATCAATAAGGACTCACAACAACACACTGAAAAACATTCGCATCAATAATAAACTCACAGAAATAAACCTAACACACATCTAATCTAGCAGCACCTGGTCAGGAGAGTGGGCCCAATTCCCTGATTTGGGCTGTGGCAAGATCAATGAATCACGATATGCTTAGAAGATAAACTTGTCATTAATCAAAGAAATATTAAAAGTATCTTGTTGTAGACTCAAAGTTAGAGTATTTCTCCTATAACCTTAATGACTGTTAACATCGATAGATTTCACAGCACACAACTCTACTTTATACAATTTGTCAATAATACAACTCCTAGAATAATGACATTGTTTGCCCTAAATTACATGGTGGTTTTCAAAACGAAACAAAATGTTAAACGATAACAGTGTGTCAATCGAAAGATTGATTCATCGTTGGAGCTAGTATTCAAGGACAACAATGCCAACTTTGATAACATCATTTAGTGAGACAAAGCCCTGGTCATTCTCCCTTTAAATATGTAAAAATAACTGAGTTAGCAAACCATTTAGGTAATAATCCCCTATGACTATGATTCATTGACCAATAATCCACAAAGGCATGACAAGAGGTATAACTATGCATTTTAAGATATCAATTAACCACTATTGGTGTGAAATGGATAAAAAGAACAAGGTAAAAGGGTGACTAAAAGTATGAAAATCTAGCCACCAACGTCTCCCCCAACTAGCCTTACTACATGTCCTCATGTAATTTGTCATCTGTGCAAGTCTAGGTTAGAGTTGCATTGATCAGCATGAACTTGTGCAAAATAGTATTTTTTAGACATATTTGTTCCCGGAAGCTTATACCCATATGTCTGGATGAATTCTTTCCACCAATCCTTGCTTACCTCGTAATCTGGAGTGTACTAATTAGTTGGCAGCCAGATGATGGGAAATCAAAACCTTAAACCCATCCATCAAACCCCATGAAGCCGCATGCACCCAATATACCGAGGTACCCTATTTAGAGCCCGAGCAAAATTAGGGGCCCAAAAAGGCTCAAGTATCCTAATAGTTGATTACGAGAGCATCCTCCATTTCTGGCAGATGTCCTGGGCCTCCTCCTGACAAGTGAATATATATTTTGTGCATATATCAACGCACCATTACTGAGTTTCCAACATCTTTTGTTTTCATCCCTTGATCCCTAACAAGGTTTCGTGTCTATTGTAAACATTAACAGACTAACAATTCTCCATCCAAATGACAAGTTGCATATTTGCCTAATTTTCTTCAAATGTATCAAAAACCTTTTCCCATTTAACTTGGTTTACTGTCTAGGAGGTAAAGGATCTTAGTTTAATGTCTCCTACATATGGTATTGGGTCAAATGATTGATCATTGCCTAGGAAGTAGTCATGCATGTACAACTCACACATCAAATGATGGTCCAAAATATTGTGGCATCTCATGATGCACAAAAACTGCATTGAATTTTCCATATCATGACTGAGCTCCTGGCGGAGAATTTCTAAACAAAAGAATATATATTGTTCATGGAGGAACAAGGTGTAGCTATGAGTAGGGGGTGGCAAGCCATTTCCTACTATGCCAAGGTAAACATCTCTTCCTTATCAGCCTTTCATAGCTTCACTTGTTCTTCCAGTCCCTCATTTCGCTTCTGCTATTTTTGTCTTTTCTATGTAGCCGAATACTATTTTCACAACTTGCTTGTGAGTTTGTCTTATTCCTTCCTGGTGTGCTTCTAAAGGAATGGTCCCTTGTTGAAAGTGAGATATTATAGCTTGCCACTTCTGAATTTCTGCAGACATGACAAACTCCTGCACCTCGATCATATGCAAAAACAACTCTTTCTATGTAGGCACTATATTCTTTTGCCTATCTTCAGCCTGTGTTACCATTGAAACAATTTCAGGTTGGGGCTTCGCAACATTTTTCTTCTGCTATCTCAATTTTCTTTGTAAGCATCAGAACCGTTTGCTCAATTTCATGACTTTTATCTTCAACTACATGTTCTCTCTAAATTGTGCATGATATATTTCCTTAAGAAGGGTCTCCTTCTCGCACATTGTTCGAGAAACTCTTGTTTCACAACTACTTCTTCCATAGGTCTCACAGCTGGTCCGAGCCCTGGTGAGTTGACGTTGAGAAAATCGTCAATGGGTTATTGTTTTACTCTTATTTCTTCTATTTGTTCCTCAAATCTGGGAATAGTCCCTTCATCTCCTTCTTTAGATCTTAGGACCTCTAAGTCTTCCCTCTATGCTTCTGTATTCACTACGGATTCTTGTGGAGTAGTGTCTTTGACACCCTCCTCTTGTAGTTTCTTTGCTACCCAACCATCCCCTTCCACCTATACAATAATAGTTCCTAGCTATTGTGGGTTAGTTTTATCAACAACATCCTCTTCCATTTACTCGAGAATGGTTTCTAACCCTTGAGGGTTAGTCTTATTAGCAACATCCTCCTTCATATGCTTAGGAACAGTTTCTAACCCTTGCGGGTTAGTCTGATTAGAAACATGCTCTTACATCTTCGTAGGAATAGTTTCTAACCCTTGCAAGTTAGTCTTATCAACACCATCCTCCTCCATCTACTCAAAAATGGTTTCTAACCCTTGCAGGTTAGTCTAATCAGCAACATCCTCCTCCATTCGCTCAAGAATGGTATCTCTAGAGGTGGTACCAGCCATATCTTCTTCATTATGTCCTTTGGTCAGCACTGGTTCTTGTGTGACAGTACCGACCTCCAACCATTCAATTTTGTCAATTCTTTCACCAATCGACACTGGTTTTTGAATAACTGCGTCGATAATGGTGCCCTTAGCTTTCCCAACGAATTTCAGGATCAGGGGAGAAGCTCCTTCTTTCTACATGCATCTAGAGGAACGAGTTTTCCTTACCCCTCTTGGAAAAGGTGCAAGAAAATGAGAATGAGTAGTAATTTCATCAATTTTCATCCTCTCAGTGCCTGCTAATGCAGGCCCTCCTTCCTCTTCTTATATGTTCACCGGTTGTTCTATGCTCCCTTTTTCTCTTCATGCTTGTGCTTCTTCCAAGTTGTCCTTCTACCCAGCAATTGACACTGTCTCATGTGGAGTGGTGTTGACTGCAGGCACTATTTCCCCAAAAGGTTCCACATTCATTTGAACAGGTGGTGTTAGTTCTTATGTGACAACACCGCCTACATTTTCAACCACAGGTTCTTCAAATGTTTGGATAGGTGATGCTAGTTATTGTCTAACAATACCACCTACATTTTCAACCACAGGTTCTTCAAATGTTTGGACAAGTGATGCTATTTATTGTCTAACAATACCACCTACATTTTCAACTAAGAGTTCTTCAATTGCTTGGATAGTTGGTGCTGGTTCTTTTGTAACAAAACCACCTACATTCTCAACCAAGATTTCTTCAATTGTTTGAACATGTGATGATTCTCCTCTTAGATTGGCAGTTGACGCTAGTCCTTGTGAAGCAACATCGATTGCACTCTCTTCTATCTCCATTTCACATATCTCTATTGGGTTTGTTATCACTCCAGGAAGCTCTCCTAGGTTGTAGCTCAGAGATGCCTAGTAACATATAAATCTTCAATATTGTTCTCTGAACTATTGGAATGGATGATGGTTTGGATCAAGTTAGATGACTGTTTCAACTCTATTTTCACTCAAGACATGCATGAACACCCTTAGCTTTACAAGGCTTTAGACTAGTAATGCTCAATAGTTTATAGATTCAATGGATAGATGCAGAATACTGACTGTACCAGCAGATGCATACATAAACACATATGAATGGCTAGCTACAGGATGTAAATGAAGCTTGCAAATCTATTTTATCAATGCAAAGATAAGATGATAGTTATCTGGCATTAGACAAATCAGAAAACATGAATAACATATTCAAGTGCAAGCTTAGAACAGAAGAAACAATGGGAATTGAACATGTAATAGCAAAAGAAGCTTATATTGATGGAATGAAGATGAGAAGCTCGAGTAGCAGAGTATCCATAGTCTCCAAAATTTGAACCCTTGTTACTCTAAAATTTCAAATATTTATAGGCCTTTTACAATGCTCTCGAGCCTTCTAAGGCTCAAGAGGTCTTAATCTATCCTTTTTGTCCTTTTAACTATTTGATACCATGACTAGACACACATGAGCTCAGAGGTTTCTTTTTCTAACAGCATAGTAACCAAATGCTGGTAAATGTGCTACACTGTTAGGTGGCTCGCTTGTGCCAGTGATGTTCCATGATCATTTGTTGGTTTAGCTGTGTTGCATTGTTGGCTTTCCCCTTACGGCCTTATGTCACCTACTTTCTGTCTCCTGGCCTCTGTTCTATGATGGAATGGGTCTTTGGGCCTTTGAAATCCTTCCAAATACTAACAATGACTATTTTCTATTTGACACAGAAAAACACTAGGACACTATGAAATCCTGCCAAGCTCTGTTTATTTCAGACTTCAAAATTCCTCAAATGTTGTCTATTCCTCTATCAAGTCTGTCCTTATCACTATCGCAAGTCGCAAATGGCCTGTTCCCAGTCTTCCCTTTGTATTTTGAGATATGTTCAAAACACTGGAAATACATTAAAAATGGCTCATGGTAGACTTCAAATTTTATATATTTCCCTTCACAAACCCTTTCGGGTTTGGGTCTTATCGCATATCACAAATCGCTTTGGTCCTTCTCCAAGGTTCCCCTTTGTCTTTTAGAAATACGTTAAAACTACGAAAATGCATTAAAATCGACTTTTCTGTGGATCTCAAAATCTATACAATAATGCTTATATAGCCATCGGGTCCGGCTAATTGCATCGCACATATACATGGATAAAGGTCCCACTCCATACTATTTCCCAGATTGTGATCCGCCAATGTGATTGATCGCAATGGCATATTTCTCATGCCCCGGGCCCATGGTGAGAACTCTGTTGTGTTCTCCAATAGTGATCCTGCAATGCAACATGGGCCACATTCTACACGCTTGATCGATAGTCCTAGTTCACTCCGCCGATCGACATCGCAAGCCCCACACAATCTGCACCGATATCTGCCGGTTGCCACTACTGATTGCGATCTACTGACTGGATATGGACTATTGATCGGCCAAATTTGACGGCTGTTGTGCATTCATTTCTCAAGCCTTTGCTGCTCTATTTTTTACTGCTTCCTTGGGTTTTTTCGCCTGTCTGAAGGTTTTTCTCTTGTGATTATTTCGATATTTTAAATGATTTTCAAAGACTCAAAGAGTGTTTTGGATCTGTTTGGCACTACACCTTAGGGGCTAACATTGGCTCCTTCTAGGGATGGAAGCCTCCCTGTGAGGTTTCAAGAATCATTGACCAATGCATTTCCTGTAAAACCAAAATCAAGTCTATCTTCTAGTGTTCAATTGGACATGGAGTTATATTTCCCATATAAAATAAAAACTTAAAAACATATTTACAATATCAATGCTTTGAAGCCTTAAATGAAATAAAGTTTCAAGAACCGCCCATTGACTGGGCCACCAAAAACATCTACTCCTTCCAGACTATGCAGAATAAAGGTATTGTTCTGCTGAATTTGAGCATTGAAAAATGGATCTATCCATAAGGAGTCAAAATTACCATGATTACCTTTCTTTTCCTTCAATGCATCCCATTTGATAACCTAGTCCCAACATGGAAATTGTCCACTTTTGCCTTCCTGTCAAAGGTTTCTTTGATCTTCTTCTGATGAATTTTTGACTTCTCAACCAGCTAGTCTCTGATCTACTGTAATTCAACCAGGTTATTCATTCTCCTTACCATGTCATTCATTTCATCCCGTTCTTCTTGAAAGAATTTGGCCATAGGGAGAATCAACTAGATAGGAAAAACAACATCGGCGCCATAAACTAGCTTAAATGGAGAATTTCCTATGTACTTCTTGTTTGTAACTCTGTCAGCCCACAGTGCAAACTTCAACTTGGAATCCCAACGCTTTTTGTTGTCCTTCAATAGTGTTTTTTATTTTCCTTACAAGACTCTTGTTAGATGATTCTGCAAGGCCATTTCCTTGAGGAAAATATGAGGTAGAATGCACCGATTGAATGCCCATGGATTCACACATGTCCACTAATTCTTCTTCTCTGAAAGCTACCGCATTATCAGTGACTATTTTGGTTGGGCAACCAAATCTAGTGAAAATATTCTCATTCAAGAACTTTATGATAACCTAATGATTAGCATTTTTAGTGGGTACGACCTCAATCCATTTGGTGATATAATCAGTGGCTACTAAGATCCATTTGTGCTAGCCACTGGAATGTGGATTAATCTCACCTATGAAGTCCAAGCCCCACTACTGGAAGGGACCATTGATGTGTACTGGCTTCAAGGGCAGAGATTTTAGCTGATGCCTTCCTGGAAACCTCTGACATTTGTCACAAGATTTCACAAAAGAAAACACATCAGAGAATAGAGTAGGCCAATAATATCTAGCTTTGAGGATTTTGTGGGTTGTGGTTTTCCTATAATGATGCCCTCCACAGATGCTAGAATGGAACTGGTGCATGGATTCCATAGATTTTCCTTTATCTAGGCGTCTCTAGAGGATTCCTGATGGGTCTTTCCAATAAAGCAGGTTTTTATTAATGCAGAATTTGTCTGATCTGAGCTTAATGGACTAGGCTTGACTTGAGATAAGCCCTGGAGGGACTTCTAGCTTCTGCAAAAAATGAACTATACTGGAATACCATTCATAGGTGGCTAGAATTTCAGCCAAAGGCTGATTTTGGTCTTGCTCTTCTACTACTTCCTCTATATGGTCATCACTGAATTTGAACCCATGCAATTGATGTCTAACAAAATGCAATTTTCCTCATCCATAAGTTTAGCCAAGCCCTGGCTTTTGACAAGCTTAGTGGGCTTCACCTCTATGTTAAACTCTATGTATTTTGCAATCCATTCAGCTCTCTTTCCATCAATATCTGGCTGAGTTAAGACATATTTTACTAAGGCTGAAGGTACATATGAAACCACTTTAGAATGCAAAATATAAATTTTGAATGCCTTTAAATATTTTATGAGAGCATAAGCCTGTTTTCTAATAAGGTTATACCTTAGTTCAGCATCCCTCAAAGTTTTGTTGAAAAAGGCCATAGGTTGCTCTACGCCTTCATCATTTTTCTGTAACAAAACTACTACAAGTGTATTGTAAGTGGAAAAAGAGAAGATATAAAACTCCTTGGTGTAATCTGGGCTAATTAGAGTGGGAGCTTCCATGATAGCTTGTTTGATGGCTTCAAAAGAGCTTCTTGCAGCATCTGTCCATTTTATTTCTGATCCTTTCTTCAACATGGAAGTGATGTGCTTCACTAGTTCTACAAAGTTTGGAATGAACCTCTTTACAAAGTTAATCTTAACCAGGAAGGATTGAATGTCCCTTTTTGACCTTAGGTTCGACAATGTCTGAATTGCTTGAACTCTTGTTGGATCAATCTTCACACCTTTAGCAGAAACAATATGTCCCAAAAGTTTGCCTTCTTCTAGAGCAAATTGTGACTTCTTTGGGTTCACAGAAATTCCGAACTGTCTACACTTTAGAAAAACCTTCTTCAAATGCTGCAAATGGTCCTTGTGAGTGCTGGAGAAGATTGTTATGTCATCAAGGTAACTAAGGACAAATTTGTCCTTCTCTCCCACAAAGGCTATGTCCATGGCCCTCTAAAAAGTAGCCCTAGCATTCATCATTCCAAAAGGCATCTTAGAGTACATGAAAGTGATCCAAGGAGTAGTGAATGCGGTCTTTTCTTAATCTTCTAGATGTACAACAATCTGATTGTAACTTGAAAATCCATCTAAGAAAGACATGATTCTAGCACCTGAAACTTTTTGCAGCAAGTGCTCCATCTTAGGCAGGGGGTAGTTTTCCTTTTTAGAGAATTTATTCAGATTCCTGAAGTCAACAAAAAGCCTGATTTATCCATTCTTCTTTCTTACTACCACAAGGTTAGCTATCCACTTTGAATACCTTAGGGAAACTATGATCTTGGCATCCAGCAGCTTCTTGATTTCTTTCTCAATCAAAGGAAATAGGAGAGGGCTAATAGGTCTTAATTTCTGCTTAAAAGGCATGGTGTTATTTTCCAGTGGAATCTTATGCTAAATGTTGTTTGTGTCATAGGTTTTAAGATCATTGTATTCCCAAGCAAAAATATCAGCAAATTTCTTCATCAGGGTGCAATACTCGAAACTCTAGGTAGAAGACAAGTGAGTGGATAGATTTACTTGCTTTGGATGGGCTGGACTCCCCACATTATGTCTATGAACAACATACTCACTTTATTTTCTGGTAGGCTTATAAGGTACATCATTATGATCAAACAACTTCTCTAGGGGCACCAATCCTTTGGGTATATTGTTACTAGGTAGTTGAACAATGTTGTTCTGACCAATCTCGTCCTTTAGCTTGGACTAGTTGCATTATTCCATGGTTTCATTTTCTTGGTCGATGTGCATTTCAGAAAATTCCTCAACGACTTGTAAAAATCTATTAATTTCATCATCGTCTTCAAAAAATTTCTAGTATTTGACATTGTCAAGTAGAGATGGTCTATATTTCACCTAAACTTCATAAGTCAACTTAGGAGGCAAAGGAGGAATAAACCTGTTAGCAGACACAACAAAGGAACCGACAAGTTGGTTCTTCATTCTCGGGATATAAGAAATGCTGAAAATATTAAAAGAGTCCTTGAGCTTCCATACCTCATCTCTATATGCTTTCAGCCTTGGATTCTTTGCTTGGAAAGTTTTGTTGACCTATTGAATGATAAGGTCTGCATCTCCAAACACTTTTAAACCTTTGATGCCCATTTCTTTAGCAGCGTTTAAGCCCAATATTAGGGCTTTGTACTCTGCTATGTTATTTGTGACCTGAAAAGTTAATTTGAAATATAAATGAATGCATTCCTGTGTGGGGGACATAAGGACTACACCTTCCCCTATAGCTTCCTTAGAGCAAGCACCATCAAAGAACATGTCCCAAATTTGTGGGCCTTCTTCCTATGTGATCTGGTAAACTAGTTCCTTAAGTTGCGTGGAGGCCAACTGGGATTCTTCAATCTGAAGAATACAAGCTCAAAAATCAGTGTCAACAGCATAGATGGAATGATTAATGGGATATCTTTCATCACTGATAATATAAGCCAACTGAGCCTCTCTGTATAATCTCCTGCTCTCACCTCCAAAAACTAGGACAATAGCGTAGGACATATCATTTTGTAATGTTCCTCCTAATCTCTTGGTCCAACCTCTAGAATTTTCTACTACAATATCCATCATCATCCTCTTCATGGGCAGCTGAGACAAAGTGATGGTTAGGTCCTTTATTAATCCCAAACATTTCACTTTTCTAGAGTCAAAAGAAAACAGGTCCTGATAAGGCTTGGTAATGTCAAGACCCAACTCATCCATGACAGCCTTGGGCATTAGATTATGGCTATCTCCAGTGTCCAGAAGGTAGTTGTTAAGGATTTTGTCATGAATAGTCAGAGAGACATAGAATTATGGGGAGCTGTCATCATAATTTTCAATCATTGGGCTGAGAACAATAGCTAGTTTGTCATCCTGCAGATTTACATAGTCATTGGAGGCTTGAACGACATTAGGCTCAAGGACCTCGAGGATGGATCTCTTGAAGGAATCATTCTTCACTAGTTCAATCAGAGGTATAGTATTCTTAGCTTCTGAATTTTTGATTGAAAACTAAAAGGAGAAGGAGACTTGTCAAGGCCTCTTACCTCATGAGCTGGAGCTTTGAGGATGATGGGATCAACTGCCAGTCACTTCTACTTATTAGCTTGTTGTACTGCAAGGACAACAACTCTTTGAATAGGAGTTTCCTTGGAATTATTCATCTTCGACCTCAGATCATATTTGTACCGATCTTCAATTTGCAGAACAACTTCACCATCCCATTCTTGGTTGATCTGGTCATTGAATAATGACTTTTCATAGGCAGTTGAGGTCGAAAAGGAGGCATTGCCTTTGTCTTCTAGACAATGGATCTCATCATCTTCTTCAGACTACTCGTCTTCCTTGACTACATTCTGGAAAGGGGTCTTCACCCTTTGGTCTTCACTGGCATCTTTGCTTCTTTGCAAAATTTGCAACTGCTCATTAGCTCTTCTATATGGATTTGGATTTCTAGGAGCAAAGGTATTAGGAACTCTTCCTTTCCCAAGGTGTTGTTCAAGCTTTAATTTGGAGATTTCAGAGCCCAATGACTCTATCATCTTGGTCATTTTATCTATCTTGGGATCTAAAGACGATGAAGACTTGCCCCTCGGTCAACTTCTATCAACATTTCCCTTGAGCTTCTATATAACCATGATGTTTTATTCTACTTCCAAGGTTGCATCCTGCATATCAGCCAAAGTAGCATCTCTCCTCTCCCTCAATAGTAGACAGAAGTTAGAATCAAAAGCACTAGCATAGGTGAGTTTAGCAGAGGTAGTGGTGGGTTTTACTTCAGCTAGTATTTTGCTATACATGTTAAATCTCTCATTGAAATCAGACAACAACTCACCATTTTCCCTCTTTATGTTCCCAAACTCGGTGTGGTAGTAGAGTAGATCCTTCTTATCCCCCCAATGCTTTAGGAATGCATCATCTAAAGCCTTAATATCTGCTATAGATCTTGGGGTCAGTTCTCTGAACCATTTTCTAGCCTCTCCATCTAGGCTTTGGACAAAGACTCTCATCCACACATCATCTTCACTAATGTTCAGGTTATCAACATAACTATAGAATGATTCAAGATGTTCTTCAGCTGTAACACCTTCAGTCCCAGTGAACATAGGCCTATACTTCTGATATTCTCTAGTAGGCATGGAATTTAAAGGAATGGGTAGTACTAGAGGCTGATACCTAGCAGCTATGATTCTTTCCATTTTGGTAGGTGCTTATGGTCCAGCCATAGTTGTGGTGGCAATAAGGGTACTAGAAATCTGAATGACAGGGCGCTGAGGAGTGAGTGATAATATTAAATGAGTGTGATGGATAAGAGGAGAGGTTTCCTTTGGGCTTGCAACAAAAGGATAACCTAAAGAATAAGGAGCTTTATGAATCTCTGAGATTTTTTCTTCACTGCTAGTATTAGATGCTATACTCTCAACATGTATTTGCTCTATTATAGGATTTTCTTAAAGAGATATGGAATATTGTTTAGAGCTACTTGAACCTGATGCTCCTTTCTCCAATGTCTTTCTTTCTTTGATGATTTTTTCAGGGTCAGATACTGGGTTAGCTTGTGGCTTCTGAGGATTTCTCCGAGTATGCCTCACAAATTGAGCCAAAACTATGAAGTGGAGTCGCCAAGAGGTTCGTCCTCCAGTAGAGTCGCTAGATAGATAATTACAACCAAAAAAGTGCCCAGACTTTGTCTATCATCAAAGATGGATATGTGTCGTCTCTCAGGGAAGCTGAGCTTCAGTCTCCTCTCCCTGTCAACAGTGCCAATTATGTTATCACTCCAAGAAGCTCTCCTAGGTTGTAGCTTAGAGATGCCTGGTAACATATAAATCTTCAATATTGTTCTCTGAACTATTGGAATGGATGATGGTTTGGATCATGTCAGATGACTGTTTCAACTCTATTTTCACTCAAGACATGCATGAACACCCTCAGCTTCACAACGCTTTAGACCACTAATGCTCAATAGTTTATAGATTCAATGGATAGATGGAGAATATTGACTATACCAAAAGATGCATACATAAACACATATGAATGGCTAGCTATAGGAAGTAAATGAAGCTTGCAAATCTAATTTATCAACACAGAGATAAGATGATAGTTATCTGGCATTAGATAGAAGAAAACATGAATAACCTATTCAAGTGCAAGCTTATAATAGAAGAAAAAATGGGAATTGAACATGTAACAACAAAAGAAGCTTATATTACTGGAATGAAGATGAGAAGTTAGATTAGCAGAGTATCCATAGTCTCCAAAAGTTGAACCCTTGTTACTCTGAACTTTCAAATATTTATAGGCCTTTTACAATGTTCTCAAGCCTTCTGAGGCTCGAGAGGTCTTAATCTATCCTTTCTGTCTTTTTAACTATTTGATGGCATGACTAGAGACGCATGAGCTCGGAGGTTTCTTTTTCTAACATCATAGTAACCAAATTCTGGTAAATGTGTTGCACTGTCAGGTGGCTTGCTCGTGCCAACGATGCTCCATGATCATTTGTTGGTTTGGCTGTGTTGCACTATTACCTTTCCCCTTCCAGCCTTTTGTCTCCTGGTCTCTATCTCTCGGCCTCTGTTCTGTGATGGAATGGGCCTTCGGGCCTTTGAAATCCTATTAAATACTAACAATGACTATTTTCTATTTTGCACAAAAAAACACTGCGACACTATGAAATCCCGCCAAGCTCTATTTATTTCAGACTTCAAAAGTACTCAAACACTGTCTATTCCTCTGTCGGGTCCGTCCTTATCGCTATCGCAAGTCGCAAATGGCCTATTCCCAGTCTTCCCTTTGTATTTTGAAATACGTTAAAAACACTAGAAATACATTAAAAATGGCTCATGACGGACTTCAAATTTTATATATTTCCCTTCACAAACACTTTCAGGTCTGGGTCTTATTGCATATTGCAAGTCGCTTTGGTTTTTCTCTAGCGTTCCCCTTTGTTTTATAGAAATACATTAAAACTGCGAAAATGCATTAAAAATGACTTTTCTACGGATGTCAAATTCTATGCAATAATGCTTATATAGCCATTGGGTCCGGCTAATCGCATCACACATATACATGTATAAAGGCCACGGTCCATAATGTTTCCTCGATTGTGATCCACCAATGCGATTGATCACAATCACATATCGCTCATGCCCTGGGCCCATGGTTAGCACTCTATTGTGTTCTCCGATAGCAATCCTACAATGCAACATGGGCTGTCAATATGCATGCTTGATCAAAGGTCCTAGTTCACTCCACTGATTGCCATCGCAAGTCCCAGACAGTCTACACCGATATCCACCAGTTGCCATCGCCGATTACAATTTGCTAAGTGGATCTTGACCATTGATCCGCCAGATCTGGTGGTTGTTGTGCATTCATTTCTCAAGCCTCCGCTGCTCTATTTTTTACTACTTCCTTGGGTTTTTGCCTCTCAATAGTGTTTCTTTCGCCTGTCTAAAGGTTTTTCTCTTGTGATTATTTCAATCTTTTAAACAATTTTCAAAGACTCAGAGAGTGTTTTGGATCTGTTTGGCACTACAGCTCAGGGGCTAACAGGGCCAACAGGTGACGCTGGGAAAACGTCGTCTGTGGCCTCTTCTTCCACTACTACATCTTCTTCTAGCACCCCTGTAGGCAACGTACCTGCAATTTCTTCTGCTACTAGCTCCGTGAATTGTGGCCAAGCCAGAGAGGTTCGAGACAGAGCATGCACCACCAATAATATAACCAACCTATGATTTGTGAGAACCGCTAATGATTGTCGAGACTATCAGGTAGATTGTGCCATTAAGTGGAGGCTACTCTATAGGAAGTATGGAATGTCTAAAGCATGAACCCGCAAATACCAAAACTAAAGGCATGCAAGGAGTTTGAAATGATACTTAAAAAATGTAGATAAATGACCTTTGCACATAACATACCTCGTAACAAAATACGCCACCTCACCCCATGGATATGGCAAATATTTGCGATCATACCCTATTCCTTTCTGGATTGCTGTCTCCCCAGCCTACAAAAACAATTCTGAAAACTTCGACAGAGGAGACTTTCGAGAGAACCATTTCTGACCTCCTCTCTGTAATCCACTAGAAATTGAAATAACTTCTTCCATAACAGAAATATCTAGCCCACAGACTCTAGAATGATTTCCTTCCAAGTTCAACGCCAATTCCACTGTGATGGCTTCATCAAATCCTTGTAGCCTCTCAAAATATACATGCCACCCTACATCCAAGAATATTTACCAAACATTTGCATTGTGTCGAACCTACTCTATACTCTCTAGTTCATGTCTCACATCCTGTCCACCCATTCTACAATGGCTCTATAACAACACTTCAGAGTAACAAAATACCATCGAGAAGGAGTGTTGGCAGGTAGATTTGCTGTAAGAGTTGTGATAGTGATGGGGTGCAGTGAGAGTGAAAACCGGGATAACAACGATGAAATATGGAAAAATCATGGCGGATAATGGATGATAATGAATGGTAATAATGGTAATTACTTCGCAGCATTGGAAAGGACTGTTCATTAGTACAACAGTACTAACTTCAAGTCCCAATGCATGTGGATATCGTGCGAATTATGGTGGAAAATCATGGAGTGAATGCGCTTAGAACAAGTCTTAATAAAAATAATAATAATTCATTATTATAGCATCTTTTCATTTATTATAGTACCTCCCCCCAACTAGGAGATGATTGTTCGCGGTCATATCAATTCATGTCACATGAATTATTAATCAAATCCACAAAGTCGATCAGGGACGTACCTGGTGACTTACCTTGATGGTGTAACAAAATTGGAGGAGTAACATCATCAAAGGGAGTAACAACACTTGAGAAGTAACAACATCAAGGGAGTAACAACACCCAAGGAGTAACAACACCGCTTGAACACTTAGTCGAAATCATGACAGGGTAATAGCACCAATGGAGTAATAACACCGGAGGAGTAACAGCACTGGAATACTTAGAAGAAATCATCATCGCCATGGAGTAACAACACTGGAAGAGTAACAACACCAACGAAGTATTTATTCAAAATCACCACAATCAGAGTAACAACATTGGAGGAGTAAAAACACTAGTGAAGTAACCATAAAAAGTTTCCATCACTAGAGTAACATCACCAGAGGAATAATAGCACCAGTTAAGTACTTAGACAAAATTTCCATCATTAGAACAGGAAAGGAGTAACAATGCCAGTGAAGTACTTATAAGAAAAATATTGATAGAGTAGTAACAAAATTTTATTATATTTATTTATTATTATTATTATTATTATTTTTAAATTAGGGGTGCAAAGAAGGAATTCCCCACACTAATAACTTCAAAACCAGAGTTATCAGAGAGATATTTAATAAAGGATTCTCTTGAAGTTGGACGTGATATAATCTGAGGCGATGTCCATTCATGATCAAAGGAGTATGTCACTCATCAGTTGTGATAAGTATAACATTCCCATTATCGAACATCATGTCAACTTCATATGGTCCCATCCACCTGAAGCAAACTTTTCCCTTAAAATCCTTGAAGTGAGAATCATAGAGTAATGCCCAATCTCCTCTTTGAAACACCTTTTTCTTAATGAATTTATCATGCCATTTTGTTCGCTACTACTAGATTACAACTGTATTTTGGATAGCTACCAAACGAATTTCATCCAACTCATTCAATTATTCCAGTTAGTGTTTTTCGGCTTCTGAAAGATCTAAACCTACTTCAAGGGCTATCCTAACCATCTTAATTTAAAATTCCACTCGAAACAAAGGGGATTTACCATAGATAAGCTCATATGGTGAAAACCTTTTTATGTTCTGCCATGTTTTTCTATATGCCCACAGTGCCTCAGGAAGTTTTTCAACCAAATTCTAGTGATGGTTCACTACAATCTTTGTAAGAATATTCACTAGTACCTTATTTGTGCTTTTGACTTGACCATTCAGTTGAGGGTGATATGGAGATGTTACCCTATGCTTGATTCCATATTTCTTCATGAATCTTGCTATCAGATGTGATGTAAACTGTGCTCCTCCATATGAAACTCTCTTTAGGACCTCTGTACCATGCAATAATTTCTTCAAATAAAAAGTTTGAGACAACCCGTTCCATTTCTTTCACAACAACCTTGGCCTCTACCCACTTTGTTACGTAATCCATGAAAAATAGAATGTGAAATTTCTACTGTGAAGGTGGATTAAATGGCCCAAAGAAATCAATAGGTCATTTTTCAAAGGGCTTGAGAGCCAGTTGGGGTTGTAATGACATTTCATCTTCCCAACCAGGCTGACCCATCTATTGGAAACTATCACACCCTCTAACATATTTCCTTGCATCACGAAAGATAGAAGGCCAATAGTATCCCATTTGTAACAACTTATGACCTGTTTGTTTATTTGCAAAATGCCCTCCATAGGGGCCATCATGAGCAAATTTTAGGACATCATAGATGTCATCTCCACTTATGCAGCACCGGATTTATTGATCATATCCTTTGTAAAAAGTATATCCCTCTATCCATGAATAATGAGCACTGTGATGGATAATCCTTCATTGTTCTCTATAAGACAAGTATTGAGGCACCTTTTCTATAACAAGAATGTTAGGAATATCTGCATACCACTGAGTGTGAGTAGAAATTTCAAAAAGATGTTCATTTGGAAAAATATCCTCTACAGGTGTACCTTCATCACTAGTATCCATCCTAGACATGAAATCTGTGACTACGTTATCTTTCCTTGGTTTTTCTAAATTGGTAATATCAAAGTCCTGAATTAATAGTAACCATGTTGTAAAGAGACCAGGGGTTATTGGTTTTTTCATCAGATAACTGATAGTTGTATGAAAAATGTGCACAAAATTAGGATACCCTGTGATATAATGTCGAAATTTATTTACAACATAAATGACAACCAAAAACTCCTTTTCAGTTACCATATAATTTAATTCGGCAGGGGTCAAATTCTTGCTGACATAGTAAATTGCATACAACTTCTTATCCTCTAGCTGCCCCAAAACCGCCCCTACTGTTCTTTGAGAAGCACCAGTAGAGATGTGAAAGGGGAGTTTCCACTTAGGACCGCGTAATATCAGAGTCTTGCAGACTAGTTCTTTGATTTCTACAAAAGTTGCTTCACTTTCATTTGTCCACACAATTTTTGCATCCTTAGGTAACAATTGAAAAAGTGGGAATGCTATTTTAGAAAAAAATCTATGAAAGGCCTATAATAGCCAGCATAATCAATAATGTTGCATACCTGTGTTGGTGTTGTAGGTGTAAGAAAGTTTAAGATTACTTCTACCTTTGTAGGATCAACCCAAATTACTGCAGCTGAAAGCAAGTGTCCCAACACTATCCCTTCTTTCATCATCATACGCCATTTGAATATACTTAGAGAAACATGTGTCTTCTTTCACCTTTCAAGTACTTTCTCTAATATTTTCAAAGCTTCTGTAAAGAAATATCCATATGGGGTAAATTTTTCCATGTAAATCTCAACACTATCATTAACTAGATCAAAGAATATTCTTAATATTGCCCTTTGAAAGGTAGGAGGTGCCTTACAAAGGCCAAATGGAAGGACTCGGTAGGAAAAGGTTCCCCAAGGGCATGTGAAGGTGGTTTTGTCTTGATCCTCAGGAGCTATTTGTATTTGATTGTATCCACTAAATCCATCCAAAAAGGAGAAAAACTCCTTCCGAGCTAATGTATCAAGGACTTGGTCAATAAAGGGTAAGGGAAAATGGTCTTTCTGAGTTTCTTTGTTTAGTTCCCTATAATTAACGCAGATCCACCACTTTCCATTCTTCTTAGGAGCAATGACCAATGGGGAAACCCATTGACTGTTTGATATTGGATTAATAAAATCCACGTCTAATAGCTTCTACAATTCATCTTTGATGCCTTTCATATTTGAATACTCCCAATAAAAATCTTCTTTATTCTCCCGAAGGAATTTTAGTAGTTGTTCAGATTGGGAGTGTGAAAGGTCAAGATTAATATTCAATGTTTTCCCTAGTTCAATTTCTACATGAACACTATTACGAGGTACAATTTCAAGAATGTTTTCTATTTTTTTCTGGTTCAATATCTTCCTGAAGATTACATCTCATGATTGTTTCTAAAATATTACGAGCTGAATCAGAAATGGAGTTAGGATTCCTGAGAAAGGTGCTAATGGCATCATCCTCTGTTTCATCTTCAAAACAGAGAGCCCCGTTGATGTTAAGAATAGGTATAATTTCTTCATCTTTAGATTCGGGCTCTTTGGTAGGTAGAGAATTTTGAATCAAGGTATATCTGGGTTTATTTGATGAACTTAGTTCTGCAAGGGGTAAAGGATAAGGTTCTTTGTAACTTCCCCATTGAATATTACCATGTTTCAAGATCGACACCGAATGTAAGCATCTGCGATTGTGAGCCAAGGTCTTCCTAAAAGAAAAGGGCGCCCACTAGTTGGGGATTGGGTATCTAAAACCAAAAGGTCAACGAGGTATTTCCATGAGTCTACTGAAATAGTGATATCTTCCAGCTTCCTTACTGGTCTAATAGTAGACCGATCTGCCAATTCCAGGATGGTGGGAGTTGGTTTAAGGTTTCACAAACCCAAGCTAAGAATCGTTTCAGAGGTTATAACATTAACCGTTGCCCCCAAATCTACTAATACATTTGGGATATCCACCCCATCAATCTGCACTATAAGAATCAGATTCCCAAGACCCCTGTATTTGACAGGTATAGATTTCCCCAACATTATATCTGATAATTTACCCATGACATGAATAGTAAGTGGGTCCTTTGGTTTTATACCAGGTTTCTTAGAGCAATAATATTTAATTATATTATCATAAATTGGTACGTTCTTCATAGCTTGAAGTAATGAAATTTTAATGAATAAATTCTGCAATTCTCCTAAAAAATAAAATTCAAGATGAGGACCTTGTTTTCTCAAAGAAAATATTTCAGGATAGGGTGGAGAAGACTGACACCCTCTAGTAACAATAGCTTGTGAAGGGGTTTGTTTCTTTATAGGAATATGTGCTGGCTCATTACCTATCCTTCTTTGTTCTGGTTCTGAGACTTCATCATTAGTATGCTCAACAATTATAGGTGAAGTCTGAGTATTGACCACACGACCAAATCAAAGATTTAAATCATTACATTCCATAGTGGAAATACTATATGCAGGGAGGTTGAGTGTCTCAACTTGTTGAGACCCTCTATTATTTTGATTCAAATTGGGTTGGACAAGCAATTGAGGAATAAGAGGAGGATTACTAGTGGGTGCATTAGCATGGAACTATAACTGTTATTGTGGCATAGGTTGGGAGAATTGTCCTGAAGGAGGAGGATGAGGTCCACGCCAATTCTAGGAACATGAAGAATTTGGACCATATTGATGATACCAGGGTTAAGAGGGCATTAGATATTGGTAAGATTGTGGCCGAGAAGGTGAAAAAGGTACATACTACTGACCAAAATTCATATTACTAAAATACTGAGACGGGCCTTGAGGCGTGCCTTGATTCATATTCGGCAGTCGTGGTTTCCATGGTTTCCTTGATCCTGTAGAATAGAGTTGTTATCCTTCTTCATTCATTCCCTGAAAGACTGCCTTCAATCTAGAAAGAGATGGGAAAGTGATCGTGGAATTACTTTGTTCACATATCGCACAAGTCTCCACAGAATTTAATGGACATTCCTTCAATGAGTGGTTCTTCCTGCATTGAGGGAAGCAAAGATACATGACCTTCTCTGCTTCTATTTTCTTCTCATTTGCCTGCAACATGTCTAGTTGTGAGGATAATGTGCTCAGGATATTGGTTCTCTAGTTGTCCAACAGATTCCCAATTTCAACCTTTATACTCCACCACTGGATGTTTTTAGAGTTTGGATTCCCTATCTCTGTCTCATAACCCCTCATGAAAACTTGAGGCATAATTCATAGATTGTATCAAATTCCTCCTTTGATATATCCCTTTCCCTACTACATTCAATAGCTCCAGAGATTCCTCCCTCAGTAGAGAAATAATCTTCAAGAGATTCTTATCCAAGTCACTATGGCCTAATCTTTGCAAACTATATAGAAAACGTTCCGCAAAATCTTCATTTACATCCCGGGAGTTGCAGTAGTCCTAATATTTCTCAAGGAAAATCGTCTTCACATCATCCCATGTAGCAATATATTTTCCTCCCAAACCCATAAAGCATCTTAAATTTTTTCCTTTCAAAGTTGCGGGAAATATCTTTAATTTATAGGCATCAGAAATGTAATCATACCCCCGACTAACAACATCGAATTAAAAAAGGAATGTTTTTGGATCCTCGAAAGTAAGACCATGGAAATCGCGTAGTGTTGTTAAATGAATAGGCTTCATAGGTGCATCACCTCTGATATCTCCAATTGGAAATTTAATTGAAGAAGTTGCAGGAGCCATGAATATATGTGAATACTCACTTGGAATTTCAACGGGTTCTAGCTCTGGTTGTTCTATAACAGGTGATGGAAGTTGTCTAATATCACTCTCTTGATCAAACGCTGCAACTATTTCCCTCAAATATTCTTCCTCTGAACTTGCAAAATGCAGATCCTCTGCTTGCTACTTCTTCTTCCCCAAATTGCAGTTCTTCTATTGTAGGAGATTCTGGTTGTGAAACTGATTGTCCTCCAGATCTCATATGATATCTTACCCTAACAGTAGCTAGTGACGATGCTCCACACTCAGCACTTGAGATGATCTCTTGGATGTATGTTTTTCTACCCAAATCAACCCCTTTTCTTTTTGGGGGTCTCTGTTTGACCCTTTTATTGGTGTCTCTATTCATACAATCAAGAAATAAAAGGGAAACATTCAAACAAATTAAAATCTCAAGACTTGGAGCAAGACAAGCACTTCCTTCTTCAGGATGAGAGAGTGCACCCTAAAGAAAACAAAAGATATAAAATAACCAAATTACATAAATCAGGCTCAGGACCTGAAATAGGGTGAAAATTAGAACTTTCGTTCCCAAGATGAGAGAGAAATACTTATGAAATCATAACAAAGCAATCTGAAGCTCTAGACCTACAGCAAGGTGATAAAAAATTCCTTCCCCAGGATGACAGAATAATCCTACAAAAACAAGAAAAGAAAGGAACCAAACAACAAAATGGTCTAATACTCAGGACTTGGAGCAAGATGTAAGATTCCTTCCCCAGGACGAGAGATCAATCATATGGTCAATGTTGGTTATACTTTCACTCCTTTGATAGCCTCACCGACAATGATGCGAAAATGTTGGTGTCCAAGTATGAATCATGAAATTCACCTAATCCACATTTAATTGTCCACCTAGGGTTCTACCAGTTGTTTCAAGGCTATCACACACTATATGTGCAGGCCACAGTTTCCCTACCCAGCATTGAATATTAATTGTAAATTCACCAATGTGTGACAACAAGCAATACTATAACAATAAATAAGATAACAAATAGTAATAATTGTAACAACAATAAGAGTAACAAAAATAAGGACTCACAAAACATTGATAAACATTCACAACAATAATAAACTCACATAAATAAACCTAACACACATATAATCCAACAACACCTGGTCAGGAGAGTGGTTCCAACTCCTTGATCAAGGTTGTGGCAAGATCAAGGAATCACGATATGCTCAGAAGATCAACTTGTCATTAATAAATGTTGTTGCAGACTCAAAGTTAAAGTATTTCTCCCATAACCTTAACAACTCTTAGCAGTGATAGCTTTCACAACCCTCAACTCTAGTTTATACAATTTATCAATAATACAACTCCTAGAGTTACAGTACTGTCTACCCTTGATTACATGGTGGTTTTCAGAAATGAACAAAATATTAAAAGATAATAGTGTGTTAATCGAAATATTGATTCACCGTTGCAGCCAATATTTAAGGATAGTGTTGCCAGCTTTGATAACACCATTCAATGAATCATGGTCCTGGTCATTCTCCCTTTAAATATGCAGAAATAAATGAATTAGTAAGCCACTTAGGTAATAATCCCCTACGACTATGCTTCATTTACCAATAATCCATAAAGACATGACAAGAGGTATACATGTGCATTTTAAGATATCAATTAACCACTATTGGTGTGAAATGGATAAAAAGAACATGGTAAAAGGGTGAGTAAAAGTATGCAAATCTAGCCACCAACGCAGATCCCCATGTAGCAATGTTATCTTCACAACCATTTATTCTATCTCAAAATCAAAATAAAAAATAATAGATAAAGTAATCTAATAGAAGCCAACTTGGCAAAAGGAGATAAAATATCACCAAAATCAATTCTCGCCACCTCAAAATAACCTTTCTCTACTAACTGAGCTTTGTATTTCTCCACTTTTCCTTTTGTATTTGTCTTATTCTTAAACACACATTTTCTTCCATTGGGTTTTCTTCCAGTTGAAAACTCTGCCAGATCTTAAGCCTCATTTTTGTCCAAAGTTGCAATTTCTTCAACCATGACCTTCTACCATAGTTTGTTATCCTTTGAATCCACTGTCCCCATGACAATTATGGGATCATCATCAATAATAGATAAAGAAAAAATTGAAAATAAATCAGATGGAGTATACCTCTGTAGATGCCTTCTTTCCTAAACTGATCTCCTCAAAACCAGAATGTGTGGTTCTTCTTCTTCTTCTTCTTCTTGTTCTTATATGGAGTTTAAATCTTCATTATTTAGATCAAACTCTATCTTCTCTAGCTCCTTTTCCCTAAGTGGGACTTCCTATTTCATGGCATCCTTCACTTATCTAAATACGACACCTTGATTATACACAACCTTCCTTGTTTCTAGGTTCCAAATCTTGTAACCTTTTAAACCATCTATGTACCCAATAAATATGCACCATTCAGATTTACTATCCAACTTGGTTATTTTCTCCTTTGGAACATGTACATATTAATAAAATAAAAAATACCCTAATATGTGAGAGATAGGGTTACTTACCAGTCCATACCTCATGTAAGGTCTTCTCCTCCAACATTGATGAAGGTGCCCTATTAAACAAGTAACATGTAGTATCCACTACCTCTAGCCATAATTCCTTCCCTATTCTAACACCACTAATCATGTTCCTTTATTTTTTTATCAATGTCATGTTTATTATTTCTATAACTCCATTCTGTTGAGGTGTGTATGGAGTAGTATTCTGTCATTATATAACACACTTTTATAAAGCTCTTTAAATTCATTCTTGCAGAACTCTCCACCATTATCTGTCCTTGTCACCTTGATCTTCTCTTCTATATGATTTTCCACCAAATCCTTAAAATATTTAAACATGTCAAAGACTTCATATTTTTCCTTGAGGAAATATATCCATGCATTCCTTGAGAAGTCATCTATAAATGAGACGTAGTACACAAATTTACCTAGTGATGGAACTGACACTGGTCTAAACACATCATTGTGCACAAACTCTAATATTTCTTCTTCCTCTTATCACTATAGGGAAAACACACATGATTTTTCTTCCAATATATGCAATGTTCAAAAAAATAAAAATCCAGACAGAAATTATACATATATTCTACCATGCCATTACCGTGTTGTATTTGAAGGCCCTTCTCTCAAATATGTCAGAGTGTTTGATGCCATGACATAGACTTTTGACCAAATACTACAATATTTTCTTCTCCATTTTTAGGAAAGATAGAATTGTTGCACCCATCAATAACAATAATACCTAAAAGCTTGTATAGAGTTTTGATCCATACTCCCCTCATAAATACTAGTGCTCCTCGAACCTTGCAGGTATCTTTCTCAAACACTTTTTTTACACCTACATAATCCATCTTGCATATAAAATTAGATTTCTAGCCAATCTAGGAATGTGTAGAACACTAGGAAGTGTTATAATCCTTCCACCTATTAGATATAGCTTGAATTTTTCTCGTCCTATTATTTTAGTCTTCATGTCATCACCTAGCAAGAAATCACCTCCATCATACTTCTCATATTCATAGAATCACTCCATATGAGGAGTCATGTGGAAGGATGCACCTGAGCCAATCAACAACACCTCATGATCTACATGTGTACGTGAAGAAGAAGCCAAGTACACATCCCTACCTTCATTTAAGGTGGTTTTTTTCTCTGTAAAAGGAGCATCATCAGATCCCTTTCTCTTCTCAAGAGTTTTAGATCTACAATCCTTCCTATAGTGCCCTCATTTTCCATATTTCTAGCATACCTTTACAAATTTTCTTGGAGATTTAGATTTCCATATAGATGTGGATCTCCCACTTGAGGACTTATTTCTATTTATATTTTTCAATTGTTCTCTTATAGGCAAGGAATCTCCATTCTAGTTATCCATATTTGTCCATCTCATCTCCTCCAAAAACAAGGATGGAACTATTTCATCAAATTACAAGGTAGTTGTATTGCTAGTTATGGAAACAACTAGACTATCCCATGATTTGTGTAGAGCACAAAAACAATGATGCACTTATCTTTGTTTAAAATTTTAATATCAAGAGATAATAATTGTCTTACCACAGTATTGAAGGAGTTTGGATGCTCTGTCATTGAGTCTCCATCCCTCATCCTTAGGTTATATGGTTTTTTCTGTGGGAACATTTATTCAAAAGGGACTTAGATTGGTACAAATCCCATAAGTTGTCCCACAAAGCTTTTGTGTTGATGAACCTTTTGGACCATAAATAAAGAAGGGGATGTGACGCACACCGAAGTTCTTCCCACAACCTAATTCATTTAAATAGACACTCTTGATGGGTTTAAAGGCTCCGTCAGCCTATGCATCTCTTCCTTGTGAAAAGAAAAGAGAATATAACACATGTTTTTCTCCCTAAGAGGAGACTTTATTTAAGCTTACGCAAGTTTCTAAAAAACAATTAAATTGTAAACCTAAAAGAAAAATTAAAATAAATTAAATAAACCAACTCTAAATGTGATCCAGTAACTATGGACATACAGCAAAAGAGTCACGGGAAAAGACTAACAAAGTAAAACCTTATCTTGTAAGAAAAAATTATCTAAAATCAATTTAGTTTATGTGTGTCTATAAATGATAAAAATGTGGAACTCATTCTTCATTAAGATTATCTAAGATTTTGCATGTGGATCAAATGACAATCATGACAAATGCAAAAGATTTTTAATCAAGTATAACGTGAATCAATTTACTGTTAAATAGATCAAATTAAGAGGAAACAATAATATTTAGAAAGACATTTCGAAAGAGTTATTATAAAAGTTTGAATAAAGGACTAAAAACATGGTTCAAATTTTATTAAACCCACAAAAAATAGTGATAAACAAAAATGACTATTCCTTTTATCACTCTGTTGAAAACGTACACACAAATGTTTTTAGCCACTCCCTAGATTCACACATGGCCGCTTCATAAAAATATTAATCTATCAACTGCTAATAGAGCTTTCATTCTTATTCCTCCAGAAAAAACACAATTCACAAAGAAATGAGAATGTAAAAAGGATAACGATCTCTTTCTTCAACGATTACTTTCTCCTCTACCGAGACTCCCCCCTCTCTTCAATATTACACCGCCTTTTATAATAATGCAATCAAAACCTTTATTAGACTCTAATCAGAAGATTTCTCTCGAGAGGGAATTCAAATCCATAATCCACTATCTCGGGTAGAACAGATCTTTATGGAGTTGTTTTTAAAGAGATTTATCTTTATGGAGTTGTTTTTAAAGAGATTTTTTGGAATTTTTTCCGGGATTTTTTCAGGTCAAAATCTTGCAGAAATTTATTGAAGTAGCAAGTTTGATAGCTAATTTCTGCACAATCAAAACTTTTCAGAAATTTTCCAGGGCGCTGAATTCAAATATACAGTTAAAAAACCATTTTAAATAATACAAATCAAGATTTAACCTCAAATTTTTCAGCCGGATTCCATCACCAAATTCTCCAAAAAATCACACTAAAAACAATTCCTATCCCCATAAATTTCTTTGGTCAAACTAGTTTCAAAACACTTACAAATTGAGTTCCTTGTCGTTCAACTGCCAATTGAGTTCCTTGTCGTTCGACTGCCATAAGATTTCGTTATGAAAAATAATGGAAGTCGAATCCTGAAGAAACTATGATTTGGTTAAAGAAAACCAGTTATGGAGGTTATACCAACTCATTTTCGACTTTGAAAACAAAAGTGGGTTTCTCGGTTCCTTTTTCTTAGCTCAGACTATCTAGTGATATTATCCATTTTGGTATGTTTCCGTTGCATGTGGGATAGTATTGGATGATGGTCTCATTCTCGTTGCCAAATCTCGACAATCTAATATGGTGATTCTGTCACACGTCTTCTAATTGTATCCCTGCAAACCACCAAGTAGAAACAATTATTAACAAACACCCTCTTAGAAAATAATTGCTGGGGGAGGATATGATCCTGTAACTGTTCTTAAACTAACAAATGTAACTTATAAAATAAACAAAATCGAGCCAAAATAATACTCGCAACTTTTAAAGAGAGATCAAACTTAAAACAAGCAAAATGTAAGTTGACTGGCCATAGGATTTAAGAATGGAAATATCATGAAAATTTGACTGCTCATTCAAGTGATATGCAGATATTCCCATCGGTTGGTTCGAGAGGCCCACTGAATATATCTTGGTAGTAGGGAAATGCAAGCCATTACATTGTTGTTGCGTTAATTTTTCCTTCCATCCTAGTTTTCTTAATAAAAAGATAGGGCATCGTCATTATTTTTGCACTTCCCAAGGAACAAAAATGATTATTGCAATAATGTATCTGGGACATAGGTGACATTACACATCCAAATCAGTTTTTGTCGTCGTGGCAAGGAAACTGGTGGTGACCGCATCTTTATTGTCTCGGTGATAACAAGAGAAATATATTCGTAACCACCGCGTCTTTATTGTCTCGGTGATAACAAGAGATATATAATCCTAACCACTGCGTGAGCCATATCTCGGGGTGAGGATGGTAAATGCCAATGCATCATAAGAACCCGCGACGTGGAAATTGATAGATTTGAAATGTGATATAGGATGGTAAATTCCAATGCATGATAAGAACCCGCAACGTGGAAATTGATAGATTTGGAATGTGATATATGACTCCTTTTACATTTGAATACAACTTCGTCGGATAATCCATGTGAGTTAGACATTTGTTTCAAATATCCAACAAACATGCATGCGTATGCCTTTCTTTGAGGGTCCAATGCCTTTCTCTTCATAGTAGTCTATAATGCGATTTTTTGAAAGCCTTTCTGGCCGATTTTTCCGGTCAAAATCCGGCAGCAATTCATTGGAATCCCAAGTTTGATAGCTAGTTTCTGCACAATCAAACGCTCCCAGGGTTTTTCAGGGCGCTGAATCCAAATATGCAGTTAAAAAACCATTTTAACTGCTAAAAATCAAGATTTAACCTCATTTCTTCCGCCGGATTCCGTCACCGGAATCTCCAAAAAGTCGCATTATAGACAACTCCTTTCTCTTCTGTAGGAATGTGGGCCCATGCTCGAGTTCTAAAAATGCGAAAATGATTGACTTCAGGTTGGATGCCAATCCAACTTTCAAAAGATGTTGTTCGAGTAACAGATTTATGAGGAGATCTATTTTCGATGTTTGAGTCACAATTGATAACTTTAGCCCACACTTTTTATGGAAGATATCTTACATGCAACATGAAATTGGGCATCTATTTCAAAGATCTATTCTTCCTCTCAGCCACCTCGTTTCTTGCGGAGTGTAAGGAACTATATGTTGCAACTGTATGCTTGCGTCATTACAAATATTTTGGATATATTTGTTGACATATTCCTTCCCATTATCTATGTTGAGGATCTTGATGTTTTTTCCAAACTGATTTTCCGCATGTGCTTTGAAAATATTTAGATGCTGAAAAAATTTACACTTGAGTTTCATGAAATAAACCCAAGTGAATCTAGTGTAATCATCTATAAATGACAATGCATATTTTTCTTTTCTCATTGAAGGTATTGGAAATGGAACCATGCAATCACCATTTACAAGCTCAAAAGGTGAAGAGGCTCTCCATGTATACCTCTTCATGACCTTATCTTGTGGATGCTTTCCAACAACACATCCATTACAAACACTGTTTGAAAATTCAATGGCCGATAGTCCATTAACCATCCCTTTCTTACTAAGTTGCTACATATATCTAAAAATTCAAGTGTATAAATATCTCGTGCCAAATCTTACTTTCTTCATTTCCATGCGTAAGTAGCAAAACATAATCTAATTAAGGAAAAAATCAGAAAATGTATACATATGAGATTGATCATTTACCTTACCAGATGCAATCTTTAAGTTATTTTTCATATCATAAATGCTCACAGAATCTAGGGTAAATTCCACTTTCCTTTTGGTGCATGTGTGTGTCATTTGATATACTAAAAGAATATTTACAGAAAGCCTCAGAATATGTAAGACATTCTCAAAACTTCCATCTTCAAACTGCTCTCTTCCTTGTCTAGTTGCTTCAACTACAAAATTGTCTACCATGAGAATAGGAGGTCCCGAGTATGCATGTAGAGAAGAAAAAAGATTCATTTGAAGATGCCATATGATGTGAATCTCTAGAGTCGATGATCCATTCTTGTGTTGAAGAATGAAGGGAAATCAAAGAATGACCATTACCCCTTGTTTCTGATGGTTTTTCCTCCATATTCTTCTTGGCACTTTCTGGGATGTGATGACCAATATTGTTTTGTTGAAGAGTCTTTGCCATTAGACCAATAGTCTTATTTTATGAAACCAGCTCATAAAAATATAGAAAAGATAGATCAATGCCTTAGAAATAAGCCTCTTCGAGGGGGAAACCTCTTTTACATTACACAAATGAACAATTCTTAGATTATTCAAATGACAAAACCTCCTTTCTATATATAGGAGTCTAAGGGGTTACAATATAACCAAGCCGACCTTACAATAATAATATAAAGGCACAAAAATAACAATAGTGGGATTCTATGAGGCACAATAATAACAATATGGGAACAATAGGGGCACAACAATAACAATAAGGGATACAATGACACTAGTAATGGGGGAATCACTAGTATTATAGGGACCTAACATGCCCCTCTCCTTCAAAAAAGTGTTATCCTCAACACTTGAGTAATTGTGGATGCTTATGTATAAAATTTTCATACTCCCATGTGGAATCTTCAACGGATAAGTTCTTCCACTTGATGAGATATTATGAAATTGATCGATTTCGTAGTTGTCGAGTTCTTGTTTCTTTGACTTCTTCAAGTTCCAATATTATTTTTCCTTCCTCATCAAGTTCTGGCAATATTGTTTGAACTGGAAGCTTGTCACCTATAACCTTCTTTAAGCATAAAACATGGAAAACTGGGTGCATTTGGGAAGATGCAGGAAGCTCCAATTTGTACGCCATAGTACCTATCTTTTGCGACACCTTGTACGGACCATAATAGTTTGGTGATAATTTATTATCCTTCTTAGCTTGCTTCAGGGAAATTTGTTTCTATGGTTGTAGTCGTAGGAATACCCAATCAACTACATCAAAACTTCTTTCGCTGCGATGTTGATCTGCCTGTAGTTTCATTCTATTCTACGCTAAGGTGAGTTTATCCTTTAAGATTTTGAGAACTTGTTGCTGATGCTCGATGTGATCTTCCACTGCTTGAACCTTAGAATTTTCTCTTAAATTTGATGTGATAGATGGTGGATGATATCCATAAAGTGCCATAAATGGGGTCATTTTTGTTGCAGTATGGAAGGAAGTGATGTACCACCATTCAGCCAGAGCAACCAATTGACCCAATGTGTCTGTTTATCAAATACAAAGCAACGAAGATATCCTTCAAAACATTTGTTTACTATCTCAGTTTGCCCATCAGATTGAGGATAATAAGATGAGCTATGAGCTAATTGAGTACCAAGACAAGAAAATATTTCTGTCCAAAAATTTCTAGTGAAAATGGGATCTCTGTCACTTACAATAATCTTTGCGTTTCCATGTAGCTTTTGAATTATTTCCATAAATGCAGTAGAAACTGTACTTGCTTTAAATGGATGAGATAATGCAAAAAAGTGTGCATACTTGGTAATTCTGTCAACTACCACCATGATAACACTCTTTCCTTCGGACTTGGGTAAACTTGTGATAAAATCCATTGAAACCTCCTTCCAACATTGGCTTGGAATGGATAAAGGTTGTAATAGCCCTGGGGTCTTAATTGTTTCAGTTTTATTTTGTTGGAAAACCAAACATTCTGCCAAAAACTTTTGAATATCCAATTTAAGGCCATCCCATAAAAGACCTTCTTAACCTTGTGGTAGGTTTTTAGAAATCCTAAGTGCCCTCCTAAGGGAGAGGTGTGCAATTCCATAAGAATATTTTGTTTGAGTTCAAAATTCTTAGATAGGTATAACTGATCCTTGTACCATAACGAATCATTTTTCCAGCTAAATGTATTAGATGTACTGGGATCTTGTTGTATCTTTTGAATGAGTGTCCACACTTCCTCATCATTCTTCCACTCATCCCTTGCTTCGTTTATCCAATCTGTTTAGATAATAGAAATGGCACAAAGAAATGCTTCCACATCCTCATCCTTTCTTGAGAGTGCATTTGCCACAACATTTTGCTTCCTTTATTGTAGATGATTTCAAAGTCATGACCCAACATCTTTGTGACACATTTTTGTTGCTCTTATGAAGATAATATTTGTTCTAAAAAGTATTTAAGACTATCATGATCTGTTTTTACCTTGAATTGTCTTCCCATTAGGTAGGGTCTCCATTTCTTAAGTGCATGTAATATTGCTAGCATTTCCTTCTCATAAATAGCTTTGTGTAAATACTTTCCTTTGATTGGATGACTTTCAAAAGCAATGGGTCTTTCTTCTTGCATTAAAACATCACCAATTCCATTTGTTGAGGCATCACATTCCACAATAAAGGTTTTTGTGAAGTCTGGTGTAGCTAAGACTGGTGCTTGGCACATTTCCTCTTTAAGATGTTCAAAGGCCTTCTTTGTTTCTGGAGTCTATGAAAATGCATATTTCTTCAATAATTTTGTTAGAGGTGTTGTTATTCTCCCATAATTCTTAACAAACTTGCGATAATACCTTGTCAACCCGAGAAATCCTTGTAGATGTTTTATGGATGTGGGGATTTTCCATTCCTTAATGGTTTTAATTTTGCTAGGGTCTACCTTAACACCTTCATGAGATACAATATGAGCCAGATATTCCACCTCTTGTAATCCAAAGAAACATTTGGAGTTTTGCATATAATTGCTTCTCCTCCAATAATTTAAGCACCACATCAACATGTTGGACATGATCCTTCCAAGACTTGTTGTAGATTAGTATATCATAAAAAAATACTAACACAAATTTTCTAAGTAAGGGTTTGAAAATGGAATTCATCAAACTTTGAAATGTAGAAGGTGCATTAGTAAGGCCAAAAGGCATGACCAAAAATTCATAATGACCCTCATGAGTTCTAAATGTTATTTTTGGAATGTCTTTAGTCTTCATTCTGATTTGATGATATCCTAAACGAAGATCCAACTTGGTGAAGTAAATTGATCCATGCAATTCATCCAATAATTCATCAATGACAAGAATGGGAAATTTATCTTTAATAGTGAGCTTGTT
>APFE030742686.1:13435-26567 GCA_000404065.3 Pinus taeda | reverse complement strand
GATCCAACATTAGAGTCTATGAAATCATGATTAACATTTATTTTGTTCTCATCATGAGTTTCCTTTACTACCCTTTCGCCATTAGTAAGCATTTCTTGTAGAAGCTTTGTCAAATCTGTCTTCATATCTATCTTCAAATCTTCCATGCTTGTCTTCAAATTGTCTATCTTAGCTTCCATGCATTTCTTTAAACCATCCATCATACCTTCTATTTCTTTCTTCAAACCATCCATCTTAGATATATCATGTTGCATTTCTTCCTCTTCTTCATGAGTAATGCTAGAGATTTTAGGTTGCTTACTAGGTGTTTCCATTTTCTTTCTTCGGGGCATCAATTATCGATAATAATGCTTCACTATGCCCTTTGAATTCCTTCAAACTAATTTTTCAAACCAAGCTTATGAAAAAAAAAACTACACATTTTTTTTTACTTTGTAGGAGCTTGATATTGAATTTGATGTATTTCTGTAATTTTAGATCTCCAAGGTCTGAAATTTCTTCCTGTTTTAACTCTCTGAGTAATATTTCTAACTCTACAAGTATGATCAAGATTGGATTCTCCAATGAAGAGTTATTCCAAATCTCCCACGATGGCCTGAGTATAGACTTGTTCAGTAGAGCAAATTTGTACAATGTGCCACGGGTCACTATTTCAACCTTAGGATCTGAAAGTGGTACCCAAAACTATACTCAGCCCTCTTTCTGTAACTTCTTATCAAAATTCAATCTGATGCTAAAAGAGAAAGTTATGACGATTTTCCCAAGGTGGCCTATTTGGAATGTAATTCAGGGGTCTTAAAAAATCCTAACTTCCTCAGATTATATCTCCAAAAATATAGCAAGACAGGATTTGAAATTCGGAGATATGGTTTAGACCCAATTTCTTTTGAAATGGGTATCTTTTTTAGCTTTTGAAACTTTTTAGTGAAAGAATTATAGTGAAAATTCTACAATGACCCTTTTTAGATTAAATTCTAGAGTTTGCAAAAGTCCTAACTTCCTCAAATCATATCTCCGAAAATATAGTGAGACAAGATATCAAATTCGGACCAGAGCTTCAGCGTGATTTCTTCTCAAATGGGGTTTTTTGTTAGCTTCTGAAACATCACAAAAGAAACGTTATAGCAAAAATTCCACGATCTCCTGTTTGAAATAGCGGAACCCTAGAATCCAAAGCTCTGATACCAAATGTTATGAAACGAGCTCACAAAAAGATAGAAAAGAGAGATCAACGCCTTAGAAATAAGCCTCTTCAAGGTGGCAACCTCCTTTACATTACATAAATGAAAAATTATTGGATGATTCAAATGACAAAACCTCCTTTCTATATATAGGAGTGTAAGGGGTTACAATATTATCAAGCCGACCTAACAATAATAATATAAAGGCACAAAAATAACAATAGAGGGATTCTGTGAGGCACAATAATAACAATATGGGGACAATAGGGGCACAACAATAACAATAAGGAATACAATGACAATAGTAATGGGGGAATCACTAGTATTATAGGGACCTAACATCTTATGCATGCAAGAGGATTCAGGATGATAACCTTCATTACAGCCAAGACACTTGGAGTTTCCTTTCTTACCTTTCTTACCCTTAGAGCTAGAAGAGTCATCTAGAGGTTTTTGATTTCCTCCCTTTCTTGGATTTGGATCTCTTTCCTTTCCTTTTCCTTTGGATTGTTGATTTGGTTTCAAGTTGGAATTTCATTTTTCATGTATGGAAAGTGCATGTGCATTTTAATACTTCATGAACCCATCTTGATGAGTTTATCCTTCTCATCAATGAAAGACTCAATAAATGAATCAAGTTTATGCATTTTCCATTTATCTATAGTTGCAAGTCTAACTATATGAAATGTAGAAACAAAAACAACATATTCATGACGTAATTTAGACAAAATAGAAAGGATAAATGGATCTTCCTATTTCGATTTATCGATCCCATAATCATGTAATTGAATAAGCAATGATTTGAATTTCATAAATAAATCTTGAATGTTCTCAAAGTTGTTTGGATCTAAGAAATTTAGCTCATTTTCGAGAATATGAGCCTGCATCTCATCCTGCTTTCCATATAAATTATCCAATATTGTCGAGACCTCATTCAAAGTGTTGCATGTGTCCACATGGAAACACAATTCAGGAGATATGGACAACAATAGAATACCAAAAGCATCATCCATCCTTTTGAAGTATTTGGATTTTTCAATGACATAATTGAGTTCATCTTATGTATTCATAAATATTTGATACAAGCCTTTTCCTCTGAGGTGAAGCAAAATCTTTGGCTTCCATTGGAAGTAGTTATATGGAGTGAGAATAGCTGAAGTTGGGAACTCCATTCTTTCACCTTGCATCTATAGCAGCAATTGTAGTAATTCTTTAATATTATGATCCACAAATCAAATCTCTGAACAATTTCCATTTCTTTGGTCTTCAAACCTGCAAAAATAGTTCATGCACCTTCTCTATTCCCTTGTAGCTCTAATACCATGTAAAATTATGAGAGCATAGATAAAGATCTATCTTAAGGATAATTGCACAAACTTGTAAGAATTGAAAAGGAAAATTGGAATTGAGAATGAATTTGGCTACTCAATATTGATTTGAGAATCCATACATAAAGAAACTAAGTTAATCTTAGTTGTACATTAAATAACTAATGCTAATTAAATATAACTAAAGCTAAGTGTGCTTTATGTTATGTTAATGTGCATATGAACCACATGTAAGCACTAGATTTAACTAACGAAAGCCAAGTGCACACCACATGTAAGCACTTGAGTTAAATAACTAAATCCAAGTTCACATCACATATAGGCACTAGAGTTTAACCATAGCTAATTAAGAGCAACTAAGTGCATGTACACCAACATGGTATTAGAGCTTGGACCCAGGTTTGATTCCTCTAAGATGTGTCTAAGGGGGTGTTGGAGGAATTACCACACCTCTATGGAATCCATAATTTCCACCTTGGGTATCTTAGTTACTAGTTTAGAAAGTTTACTAACACTTGCAGGTTTTGGTGTAACTAGGATCCCCAAGGTGGAAATTATGGATTCCATATAGGTGCAGCGATTCCTCCAACACCCCCCCTTAGACATAACTTAGGGGAATCAAACCTAGTTGTAGGATTTGATATCATGAAGAGGCTTTTCATTACACCAATACCCGCAGGTGTTTGTAAACTTTCCAAATCGATAAGCAAGATCCCCAAGGTGGAAATTACGAATTCCATAGAGGTATCGTGATTCCTCCAACAATAACATATTTGTGTCGTAGCAAGTGTTTTCCTTCTTTCACTAGGGCTTGACATAGATCCTTGCCTAACAAGGTCCGAAAGACTCATGTATTCTAGACCCTAATGCACATAACAAATGCCATCTCTATTTCTCGATGCCAATTTTTTCCACTAAAAAATTTACTGAAATAGATGATAAATTACATAGTGATCTATTTGGAAATCATGAATGGATCTTGGGCAATAATCATAATTAAAAAGGGAAAAAAGAGCATATGGCACCATGTGTTATTTATTAGGCTAAAGTGTTTAGATAAATCCTTCAACTACTACATATGATGTATGTACGGTACTAGTTGTATCGAAATGAGATATGGGGACCATGATTAGCTTAATTATAAACCAATAACGGGCCTTGACATTTAATGAAGGTTAAGGGAGGATCATAAGGGCCTTCTCCCCTAAATCAAGTATTTTAGCCTTAATCACCATGAAGAAACACTTATAACCATAAAACATGTCTTCTCTTATGGATATTTCAAGAATGAGTGGTTAACCATAGGATATCATGATGTTTTTAGTAATATTGATGGGCCTTTAGGTCTTGATAATTGTCAATGAAGGATACAAAGGGGCTCATTTATTTGGAAAATCTTCCTAGGCTAAAGTGTTATGCAAAATTCATTGAAACACTACAGAAAACCTTTAAATGGGTTTTTTTTCATCTAAGTGAGATATCTACTTCTTTATTTCTTTGTATATTACAATGATGGGTCTAGTTCCTTCAACCATAGTAAAAAAGGAAGAGAATGGTCTTACACATGAAAATGGAGATTCTAGGCCTCAAACTCTAAGAATAAGGTTTTCAGCAATTGTAGATGCTCATTGTATAGTTACTTCACTTTTGAATGACATCCTAAGAACCTTTAAATAATTTTATTTAAAGAGGATGAGTATAGAAGCCATTTGATTTATATGGCTACACTAATATATCTCATAATTTTAAAATACATGGTTCTTAATTCCCATCATAACATTTTATTACGTTTCCTATATAAAAATTAAATAACACAATTTACAAATTCAAATTAAAACATATACATTATTATTATTTTAAAACAAGAAAAATTAAAATTCTCTTAGTCAATTTTAACACTTTATCTCATAATATAAAACCTTCATAAACCTTCTAAATATAAAAAATATATATAAAATAATTTTAAGAAGTATTAAGACATAAACATATAATTAAAATATCATAATGACGTCACAGCATATGGAAGAGATGTGTTACATGTCTTGTTCATAAACTTATGATTATTAAACTGTGTAAAAAAAAGATAAAAATAAAATAAACATTTTAGTGAGTAATAAAACAATAAAATAATGATTTAATTATTTATTATTAACATAATTTTGAAAATATATTAATTAGTATATATTAAATTTTGTGAAGTTTACTGGTTTGACTCTAACTTTAGCAATATCCTATGGTATGACCTACTGTATTCAGTGGAATATAAACCTATTTAATAGGGGAAAATTAAACTAGCTTAGATCCATCTTAACTCGAATCTACAGAAACACCTAGAAGGATAATTCTTGAATGAAAACCCTCAACAAATCAAGTGATTTTAACACTTAATATATAATATATAATACTATATATAAATATTAAAATATATATTAATATAATATTTATAGAATAATATATATATATATCTACTAGACAGCAATTATAATGTGGTTGATAAACGCGCCGATAACCCATATCAAGCACATATATCAATATCAATAATATTAATATAAATAAGAGAATTAAATAAAAAAATATAATATTATACTATTTATTGAAATAAAAATAATTATTACTATATTAATAGTATTATAATAATAATAATAATAATAATGGAGAAAGTAATGCAAAACTAATAATAATCATTTAATAAATAATATTGAAGTAATTATGAAATAAACATTTAATAAAAACCAAACAACAATTTAAATGTGGTTGATATGAAATTAAACTTTAAGCACTCTGCCGCAACACAATTATTAAACACTAACCTCTTCCAAAACACACCGAGATCGATGACAAAAATTACACCAATTTAAATCAACAGGATAATGATCACGACAATTCACTCTTTCCAACCAATCCCTTCTTGCACTATCTTACATTTTTGCATAATGTTGAAAAGAAAAATACGGTGAAATCCGCAAACCATCTATTAATTTCATTGTTGATATAGCTGTAAATGTGATACCCTCCCTCTCTCTATCTCCAATATCTACAGTGCCTCATTGCAAGGGAATAATATTAAACCCAAGGGATAAATATTATAAACCCAAGGTATAAAAACCCTAAGATAAATATTATAAACCCTAAAATAAACATTGTTGACCATGATATACCATTATTTATTTTCTTACTAAGACGATGTTTGTCACAATGCGATGTTGGACCATGGTTGACCATGGCTGATTTTCAGATTGCGACAATCCTTGGCACATTGTGACATTGGACCATCGTTGGCCATGGATGACCATGATTGTAAGCCCAATCGATTTATATTAAGACCTAGGATTAATATCATAAACCCTATGAATAATATTATAACCTAGGAATATGAACCAATTAAACCCAAGGGATTGATATTATAAACCGTAGGGAATAATAAATCTAAGGGATTAATTCTAAAACCTCAAGGTATTATCAACAGAAGGGAATATTATTAAACCCAGGGGACTAATATTATGAATCCAAGGTATATAAACCATATAGGGATTGATATTATAAACCTAAGGGATTAATATTAAAAACGCAAGGGATTAAAAACCTATTGCATTGTTAATATAAACCCAAGGGATTAAAAACCCAGTGGACTGTTAATATAAACCCAAGGGATTAATATTATAAAACCATGATATATAATCCCTAAGATAAATATTATAAACCCAAGGGAAGAATAAACCCAAGGGATTATAAGCCCAATGGAATAATATTAAACCCAAAGGGTAAATATTATAAACCGAAACAATATAAACCCTAAGATAAATATGATAAACCCTAAGATAAGTATTTGTCACAATGTGACATTGGAATATGGTCGACCATGATTGATTTTCATATTGAGACAACGTTTGTCATAATGTGACATTGGACAATGGCTCACCATCATTGACCATCGTTGATCTCCATGTTCAGGAATTATTTGTCACAATACGACGTTGGACCATGGTTGACCATGGATGACCATCGTTGTGACAATGTGACATTGGACCACAAGATAGTATTTGTCACAATATGACTATGCTTGACCGTGATTATTGACCATGGTTGATCATGATTGAACCCAAAGGTATTATAAACCTAAGGGATTAATATTATAAATGTAAGGTGTATAAACCCTAAATGGATTGATATTATAAACCCAAAAGAATAATAAACCCAAGGGATTAACACTAAAAAACCAAGGAATTAAAAACCTAATGGATTGATAATATAAACACAATGGAACAATATTAAACCCAATTGATTAATAGTATACACCCAAGGCATATAAACCCTAAGATAAATAGTATAAACCCAAGGGAATAATATTAAACCTAAGTGATAGATATTATAAACCCAAGGAATATAAACCCTAAGATAAATATTATAGAACCTAATATAAATATTTGTCACAATGCGACATTGGAATATGGTTGACCCTGATTGATTTTCATATTGAGACAAGTAAACCCTAAAATAAACATGGTAGACCATGATTTACCATTATTGATTTTCATACTAAGACGATGTTTTCCACAATATGAAACTAGACCATGGTTGATAATGGTTGATCATGGTTGATTTTCATATTGAGACAATATTTGGCACATTGTGACATTGGACCATCATTTTATCATGGATAACCATGATTGTAAACCCGAGGGATTTATATTAAACCCCAATATTAATATTATAAACCTTATGAATAATATTATACCCTAGGAATATGATCCAAATAAATCCAAGGGATTGATATTATAAGTCGCGGGGGATTATAAACCCAAGGAATTATTCCTAAAACCAAAAGGTATTATAAACTCAAGGGAATATTATTAAACCCAAGGGATTAATATTATAAACGAAAGGTAAATAAACCCTAAAGGGACTAATATTATAAACCTAAGGGATTAATATTAAAAACCCAATGGATTAATATGAAAAACCCAAGGGATTGATAATATAAACCCAACGAAGTAATATTAAACTACATGGACTAATATTATAAAACCAATGTATATAACCCTAAGATAAATATTATGAATCCAATGGAATAATATTAAACCCGAGGGATAAATATTATAAACCCAAGGAATATAAACCAAGATAAATATTTGTCACAATGCGACGTTGGAATATGGTTGACCATGATGATTTCCATATTGAGACAATGTTTGTCAAAATGTGATGTTGGATAATGGCTAACCATTGTTGACCATGGTTGATCTCCATATTGAGACAATCTTTGTTACAATGTAATGTCATGCCATGGTTGACCATGAATGAGCATGGTTGTGACAATGTAACGTTGGACCAATAGATAGTCTTTGTCACATTATGACCATGGTTGACCATGATTGAACCCATAGGTATTATAGCCCCAAGAGAATAATATTAAAACCAAGGTATTAATATAATAAATGAAATGTATATAACCCTAAAGGGATTGATATTACAAACCCAACGTAATAATTAGCCCAAGGGATTAATACTAAAAACCCAAGGAATTAAAAACCCAACAGATTGATAATATAAACCCAAGGGAATAATATTAAACCCAAGGGATTAATTTTATAAACTTTAAGATAAATGTTATAAATCCAAGAGAATAATAAACCCAGGGGATTATAAACCCGAGGGAATAATATTAAACCCATGAGATAAATATTATAAATTCAAGGAATAGATACCCTAAGATAAATATTATAAACCCTAAGATAAATATTTTTCACAATGCAACGTTGGAATATGGTTGATAATGATTGATTTTCATATTGAGACAACATTAGTCACAATGCGACGTTGGAAAATGGCTAACCATCGTTGAGCATGGTTGATCTCCATATTGAGACAATCTTTGTCACAATGCTATATTGGACGATGGTTGACCATCGATGACCATAGTTATGACAATGTGACATTGTACCAAGAGACAACCTTTGTCACAATGCAACGTTGGCACATGGTTGACTATGGTTGATTTCATATTGAAATGATGCTTGCCAGAATGTGACATTGGTTGATTTTCATATTGAGAAAATCTTTATTACAATGTGATGTTGGACCATGATTATAAACCCAGTGGATTTATATTAAACCTAAAGATTAATATTATAAACTATATGAATAATACTATACCCTAGGAATATGAAGCCTTAGATTAATAAACCCTGTAAATTTTTATTTTATAGCCTTTTTTAATGAAAAAAATAATTCAAAATATAGTGCAAAATCTTAAAAACAAATGAATAATAGTTAATGATTTTTCAAAAAATAAATTCATATAAAATAAAATGACACAAAATAAGAATTTGTAAATTCATAAATTCATTTACTATAATCTCATTTGAATATATTAAATTTAAAAAAATATAACATGTGAAACATTATTGATGGACTTTTAAATCTATAAATTTACAAATTTTTAATGTATGATATATTTCAAAAATTGATAATAATAATAAAAAATTAAATTCATATTTTTACTTCACCTATTTTACTTATAATCAATTTACAATATAATGCATTTCAAATTTAAAAAATAAAAATGCATTTCAAAATATCAACCATAATTTCTAAATTTCATAATTTATTAATCATGGAGGAACTTATCATAGAAATTACTAATATAAACAACTAAAATATTTCAATGTCATATTAAGTAAAATATTTCAATGTCATATTAAGTAAAATATTTCCATGTCCTAATATGTAAAATGAAAAGAAATAAATTTTTATGGTTAAAACATTTTTAAGCATTTCAAATAATGTTATTATTTTATGTTTGAGCTATATTTTTCTGTCAATTTTATCTTTTAGATGCAAACATATTTTTTTTCAAATTTTGCATTTAAAAAAAATTACACAAGAAGAAATTATCATTCTAAACACTTCTTAGATTTTTGATTTAATAGATCAATACTGATCTTTAAAGAAAAAACTAATAAGAACAACTTGTAGTTTGAAAATTTGTTATTCAATGATTGCTAATTAGTTTTAGAGCACAAATTCATTCATGTTACTTTACCTAATTCTACACTAGAAGCCTAGGACATACCAAATTCATAGTTGAGTTGCCTTTATACATTTATATTTGAAAAGTAAAACAATCTTCCATAGAACACTCCTTCAAATCATTAACATCTAAACCACACTCAGTTACTAAATTTATAGCATGCACATAATTGATCTCATGGTGATTCATGGCATAAGTCAGTCAAACCTTGTACTCCTCATTTGTGCAGCGACACATATTCCTCTCCTCTCAAGATTCAATGGCCCATAAGTTTGTCTCATGATCCAATATAAAATGCCTAAACTTCTCATAGAGGTTGCCCACATTATATTTGCCACTATCATAGACTTGTGGCAATATAGAAATATATGTATGTTCATATACTTGTAAAGAAGATAGGGAAGTAAGTTGTCATGATTATAGGAAAATACCTTTATTATATATGGTACAGAAAACTTTGTTATTAATTGAAGAAGACCTAACATTCACAACGCGTAGTCCACATTTTTCCAACGTGAGTAGAAGATTGAGTAGACAATATGACCTTTGAACACATTGAGGGACATCTTAACACAAGAATGCATGGAATTTATTTGCACCATAGTGAAGACATATGAAAATATCTTATTATATATTTTCTTATATATAAATGAATGTTATAAATACTAATGAAGAACTTATTAGAATTGGAATAATGTCAAATCCCTAGGAAATTGGTGGTGGGGAACCGTGAATCTAATTTTTTAAAATTATTAAAAGCCAATGCAACCTAACAAACTCTGTAATACACAACAGTCATTGATAAACATTAAGAAGAATCATATGTTGAGTATATCTCTTGATAATCAATCTAAGCCCTTAATTAAAAGGAAAAAAGAGCCAACAAACCTTCTTCCATTTAAAGTTCATATATAAACCATGGACAAATATTAAAAATTAAATATCAATTTTTTTACTATTATTATTCCTTTATATATGTTTCATATATTTTTTTTATAAAATGTTTTTATAATTATCCTAAAATATGAAATATTTTGTTTTTTATTTTATTGATAATTAATTACATACAGTAATTCTTGCACCAATAAGTTCAATAAAGTTAAGAAAAAACTTTAAAACAGGGATTAAAATAGTGAAATATTTGTTAGGGAAGTATTTTTTTTATTTTCTGGAAACCAAAATGGAAATTATCCACCCTCTGTAACATTACGTATGAAAAGGGAATTCATACTTAACTTCAGCAAGATAGTTGCTTTCATTTAGCACTTTTTGCTTGTCTTCTTTTAACATTTTTAATAGTTTTTTACATTCAGAAATGAAAAATAAAATAAAAAATAGAAATTACAGTAGGAAACCATGTATTCTCTTAAAACTTTGTAAAATCTAGACTTCCTAAATCTAGACTTCCTAAGAAATGACACTATACGTTCTATTGCAAGTTGCAACAACCTTTTGATAGAGATCCAGATTGCATTTGTTTTTCACTTCTCTTTTATTAAGAGTGCATGGGTCTAAGAAAAGTTAAAATCTAACGAATTTGAAATCTTGACACAATTAGTAAACAAAATGTTGTGATAAAATATTCCGAGAACAAGGGTTTGTTTGGAGACTATCCCAGAACACAAGTAACCAATCTGAAAATAAATAATCAGAACGTTATAATACAATATTTGCACACAAAGGTTTGTTTGGAGACTACTCCAGAACACAAGTAACCAGTCTGCAATTTAACCATCAAAATTATAATACAATATTTGTACAAGAAGGTTTAGGTGGAGACTCTTTCACAACACAATTAAGCCACGTTTCATTTTCAAATATTGGTAGGCTTCTACGTGAGACTGGAACCCGTTCCAGCCAAAACAAAGAGGAGAAATTTGACAGTGTCCGTTAAGAACTAGGATTTATTGAGCCATACAAATTGAAAAGGAAAGAACAGCTGTTCAGTCTATAAAATACAGGTTACAACCTTATTAATAAATACTGGTTTTTCACCAAATCACATTACGAACAGTCTCCTGCCTGGCTACAAGCACTGCCTCTGGCCTGGCTGAACCTCCAATAAATCAGATGAATGATGACAATAGTAAGCCGACCACCGCAATAACGATTCCAAAAAAGTTCCCATGGCTATGTGAAATCGAGGTGGCAGCGCTCTTCCCAACTGGCGATTGTTTAGCAGGAGTGGTAGGAGAGGTGGTGGAGGGAGTAGTAGGGGTGGGTTTTGAAGGCGAGGCCGAGGCACCTGGCGGACTGCTAGGACTACTGGCAGTGGCGGCCTGAATGTTGTTCACGCCCATCTTCATACCGCCGACGCAGTGGCCGGGAGTTCCGCATATGAAATACATGCTGCCGGGTTTCGATAACTTGATCTGCGTGTTGCCGTCAGTGAACGATTGCAGGGCGTTGCTCGTCTGGCAGGAATCATAATCCGACTTGTTCACCACCATTACGCTGTGCAGCGACGAATATTGGAAAACTGGGAAAAACATATGAAACGCAAATGAAATGATTTATTAAGAATAATACCACATAACTTGAAAATGATGACGATATTTTTTTTCAACTAAACAAATCGTGTTTGGAGCGGCTCTCATATATAGTTCTATATAGGACTGCACTACAAAACTTATACGACCAAACATTTTCACCAAATCATTGAACTACATTGTACTACATTGTAGGATCAAATTTCCATGAATCGAGCAGACCCATTTTTTTTTATCACCTATTTAACTTGTATGCCTATGATAATAACCTAACCAATAGTTCCACGGCTAGAAATCGCAAACTTTCAACCATAACTTCAAACCTGGAAGCCAGATGCAAAACAAATTAATCTCGCCTTACAGCAATATAACATATTTACTTACCGAGAGTGTCCCCCACTACAAATGTCTTGTTCATTAACCAAGTATTGAAATCAGTGCTGGCGTCCCATCCGGCAGTGCCTCCCACCGTGTACTGCGTCGCCTCAGAGGGTATAACCATGGCTATCGCCATTGCAACGGACAAAACTATGACTATTGCTGAACCCATGTCTTATTCTTCCTGCAACTGAATTGACAAAACCTTTGATTTTCTCGATGGAAAAACCGCGCGACGTATATACATATATATATCTGTGGAGAAGATAAGAATATCGACGTTCGCTTACCCTCAAATATTATTCCTTTCCTTCTCATACCAGTTATCTTTTGGTTAGTTTGGTAGAGTTGGTTAATTAGTTGTGTATGTCATGGATTCGTTCACCTAATACTTCGATGAAAAGTCTATGTTGTATGAAAGAGTAGAACGGTGTCACTATAAATTTATATAGTTCCAACGACTCTATCTCCTACACATCCCCCACACGCATCAACCACTTTATATTATAGATACACGCTAACGAGCGTTAGTGAGCGACATCGAAACCGAATGTCAGACTGAACATCACTTTACAAAGTTTGAGATATTTTATTACAGAGTGGGTATAAAGTGCAAGTGCCCCCATTAGAATATTTTCATTCATTTTCCTTCCCTGGTTTACCTCAATGTTTTATTATTTTTTTTCCAGGTCTATCCGGTAATTTGTCTTCATTACAAATTTTATG
>APFE030742686.1:0-13166 GCA_000404065.3 Pinus taeda | reverse complement strand
AAGTAGTAGTATTGACAATTATCATTTATTAAGTTGAATCATCATTGTTATTGCAGGAAAACCTTGAAGGAAAACCATGGGGCTTTGAATTCGTTACTGTTATTGAAAGAAAACCATGCGACCAGAAATTAAACTATTAGTGGTCTGTAAGGGTATAGGCTTTAACTCCTACCAAATACATCTGGGTCTTGGGTCATTACCATTTTACCATATTTCCTTCAGTGGCAGAAAAACAAACTATTTTTTTCCTTTTTGAGTAAAAAAACTGCATTATATTATCATAATTTCAAAAACAAAATACATCAACAGATTATCTGAGTACATCATTGCTGCCACATTAGGCAAAATAATAGGCTTGAGAGCTAACAAGAGTCCCTATCTTGACAATATTGAACATGTGAAGAAGCCAAGACAACCTGTGTCATTGGTTATTTCTCCATAATTACACATTACACGGGTGGGTTGGGGGGAAACAGTGGTAGGGCTGCAAAGAGCATTGCCTGCTCATGCTTGCGGTAATCAGCATGCTCCATCCGCGTCTTCAATGCACATAGGTGGTCATTTGTTTGCCTGAGCTATCACCAAAGGCCATCTATGGAGTCGAGGAGTTCATTTTGCGAGCGTTGGAGGTCGTTGATGTAGGCCACCAGTTCATTCTGGTCATCGTAATGTTGTTCCCTCAAAGTCTCCATGCTCAGATGGAGATTGTTCAATTGTGCCGCAATGGAGTCTAGAGTGGTCGGGGCCTCTACGCGGCCCGAGGAGTGACTTGGGGACATTGCTTCCTCTGCATCAGACTGGTGGCTCTTAGTCGACTCCGACCCCAAATTCGACGCATCCTGCGGCGGACGGTTTCCATATGGTGACCAACTCCCCCTATACAAGCGTGACCTCTCTAGGGACCAACTCCCCCTCTACAAGCGTGACCTCTCTATGTCGACATACAACCTACTCCTCGTCTGCCAATTGTGCCAATTGCACCACTATGGGGATGACTTGGTTGTCGTGTGATCGATGAGGATCCTCAAATTCCTCCAAGTTCAAAGGTCTCATATTATCCCGAAAATAGTGCCACGCTGAAAAGCTTGTCGCGTTAAATGTGACAACATTTTTGGTTTCGCATTTGGTCTCTGGAAAACTGCCAATGACGAGAAGGTGAGAAAGAGGCCTTGCTGGCCATGTGGCATTCACGCAGCTCTAAAATGGCGGTGGTCAAGTCAACAAAGTCAAAATTCAGTTTGGTTCTGATTGGTGAAAAGGTGCATATACATTGTTAAACGTTAGATTGTGAGATTTTGGGTTAAAAACTATATGTTAAAAACCTAATCAATATGTTAGCCCAATTTTATAATGTTTACAAACCTAATGGTGCAAATGTATTGGCGAGGAGTTTTAAATGTGAAAACCTATATACAAATTATAAGGTGGGCGCATTTTTAGGAGTAGTCTACCTAGGCGGTAGAATGGCCCATTTTCCGTCACCGGCCGAAAAATCGTCTGGCTCCGGCCACTGGCAATCTCTCCGCCCTCCACCACCATCCCCTAGCTCCGCCACCCTCCTTCTCCGCCACCCTCCCCTGGCAATCCTGACATTCCCTGCCATTCCCTGCAAAAAATCCAAATGCCACTGGAGGGCTTGACATCCCTTGACCAATTGGGGACGAGTTGGAATTGCAGCCGCGAAGTATTATTGCAGGTTCAAATTTGAATTGAGGAGGAAATGGTCACCCACGCGCTGCTCCCTCACATTACTCTTTGACCCGGTGCTTCCCGCTCTGCGATTCCGCTCTGCAGCTCGGCACCCAAGTACCAACCTGTTAGCATCCTCTCAGTCAAGTATCCCTTGGCTTGTTTTTAATTGCGATTAGAACAATACTGCAGGGTTTTATAGCAGAAAATAGTCTAATAAATAGCAGAAATGCTCACCCTTTGTACTTGCGTTCAGCTCGAACAACGTAGTACCGATTGGAGGAGATGGGTTGGCCTAGAATTGGAATAAAATACACTCTATCCGTGTGCGTAGAGGAATTTTGTCCATTCTGCATCCTATAGACGGTTTCCAAGCATTTATCTTGCAGGAAAGGCAATTCTCGCAACTCATTACAGCAGCAGCCCCAACAACACGCACCCTGCTCCTGGTCGCCTTCCCGCAATTTTGCTGAAAAACTAAATATGCATAGTAAGGGCCTTCAGGTGGGGGGAATAGAACACCGCCCTGTTGGATATTTCCATTCGTTGCAGCAGCCTGGTTGTAGGCCTCTAGTGATATTGTACCATACATGGAGAACTATTTACTTCTCCCTAAACATGTGTGGCTTTAGAAATCTTGGCCAAGTTACTTTGACAAACTGTCGCACAGTTCAATATTGGGTGAAAACCATTAAGATATTTTCTCATGGACAGGGTCGTGGAATGTCAAAATGGTTGCCTATCTTGACTTCAAATCAATCATTGTATGTGAAGTTTCCTTCATCCTCATTTTGTTTTAACTATCAATACCATCAACTTCGAATGCTCTCATACTTCAGATCCATTACCACAATTACATTCACATATGTTGCATTCAATCAAAAGCTTGGCATTTCACTCACTCTTGGCCATTATCTATTTGGTTTCCATTTCACATTAAATTGCACAAAGTTTTGTCTCAACCAAACCTCAATACAATAGCCCTTTTGGTAGAACCATATTATAAACCCTTTTAATTCTGGTTTTAAGCCCAAAATCTTCTTCTTGAATCATTTCCACAATCATTTATATATGGGTTTCAGTATCTGATTTCATACACTCAGAAGTCAATGAGACAATGCCCCATCATTTAACTTTAACATTATTTTAAATGAACCAATATCAAATATATAAGTGCGCCCTTCCCATTCTGCTTACCAGCTCTTAAAATTGAATGCCAGAATTTCATACCTTGACATTAAGATTATAGTTAACCTCATACGACTACTGCAATACTATTGTTGAGACTTTGCCAGATTGTAATCTTTCAGCCCCTTCGTTTAATAACTTTGCCAGACTCGTTGGGTTGTGGTCTTTTTCTGCAATTTCAAATGTTAATTCGTTGTCTAATGGCTCACAGGCATAATTTGGATGGTGTTACCAATGCTTTTAGCATTCCATGATTCTGGATTTAGAATAGTGTTAATAGCAAATGAAATTTGGAACATTAAAACTTCATTTACCAAATCGATACATTCTTCAGCGTTGTCCAATCGAATTTATTCGATTACAGACCACCAAGTACTGTTGAAGTCTTCAACCCAATTTAACGCCTCCTCCATCAATCCTTCAAATGCTCTACTGCATTTCTTAACATTGTAATTCGATTTGCCAATTAACTTTTTCAATTGTCGCGGATATTACATCCCAATTGTGCGATGTCTATAATGTTCAGAACATTGACATTATTTAAATAATATCAGAGTTTTGCCTAATTAACAACATCGATTTTCCCAAATTATGTGTAGAGTCACCTTACAAAGATTGAACCCAAACGTATTCATACAAATCGAATTCATTTCTGAACAAATTACGGCAATAGAACTGGTTCAACATAAAACTACAGCCACCATGCCATTTATATTCAATTTCATCCAAGAGCGTTCTCCATCAATTGGTAATATTGTAAGACATGAATTAACCAAGTTAAACAACGAAGAACACAAATGTTGGTAAATTTATTGGTTTAAATCCTACACACTTAATTACCAATTTCAGGGTGTAGACTTGCAGGATACATGCACTATATATGCAGAGTTTAGGGCATTAGTGGCTTTATAACTTATGCTACAAACAAATGACAAAAAATAATTTTAGGGAAGAAAAATTTGGTTGTAAGTTCTAATAATCAAAAGAAAATAGTTTCTATTCTATTTTCTCAATCATATCTACAATGCAAGGTAATGCCAAGTTGCCAACTCTAAGTAATCAACTAGATACTCATTCAAGAAAATTGGAAGTAAATTCCTTTTATGCAATTGGCTTAGGAACACAACCATATAAATGTTTGATGTTCTATTCAAGTGGTAAATCCAAGTTAAGAAAATCCCAATGGAGCATTTGCCTAACCATAGGCTTTGTCCTACCAAGCTTCTCTTCTGGACACCGTGATTGGAAAAGGTCTACTAGAAGAATCGTAATGCTTTCAGGCTATCTACATTACACTTACATACATTTAGTAGTTATCTAACTACTCTATGCATACAAGAAAAGAAATGATCCTACCTATGTTATGGAAACTCACTTGGCTCATGCTACAACATTGAAGTTATTATGGGTTATAAATAGAAATGATGGAATGAATTTAGGGCAAGCACAACACTAGGCCAGGATGGGCATAAAAATTCATTAATCAAATCAAATGTTAGAATGATTTGTTGTCATTTAAGCTAGCGGGTTGTTGTTGTGCATAGTGCCTACTATTCAATCAAGGTGGGAAAGGCTTAGTCTTGTTGGGCTGAGCCAGGTGTAATATTTGTGAGCATGAAGTAGACATCATAGGTGAGGACCTGAATGGGATAAATTCAGAAACTGAGTCCAATGGACAAACAAATAAAAAGACCTATCCCAATATTGCAGAAACTATGAGGAGCTTGACAGTAGAACTTCAAAGATGCAGAGCAGATAATGAAATGTTGATCAAATCTTAGGAAGAACAGAACCAATTGAAGGCTTCCATGCTGCAAAGTTTTATAGACATACAAAGACAAATGCATTATGGACAGAATTCAAACAATCGTGCTAGTAGGACTAGGGATAGCTCAGGAGTCATACCAGATTACCTTCTACTTCGTAAGGGGTAAAGATATGCAATCTTCAGCTATAAGCAGATGAAATGAATCTAAACTGCGGTGATTGAAATTTTGTAAGGAACAACTATGGACCTTCTAAGGTATAGTGAGAATGGGTTGCCTAAAAAGCATGGAGCTATGGTTGAACATAATACACTTAGATAATTGAATTGTTGTATATTTCAGTGATAAAAATCCACAATTGGAGCATCCATAACAAAATAAGATATATACCTCTATGTATATATCAGATTTCAATGATCTGAAATCTGGTGACAACTTAACAAAATTCGATTTGTAAGTAGAAGTACTTTGCAGTGAGTATAAATCCTTGAAAGGTTTAGTGATCATTCTCGGTTTCCAGGTTTGACTATAGAAATTTAAATGTTGGAAATGATGAAGGGAGAATGAAACTAGATTCTAGAATTGTAGCAAAGTGTGTTCTCCATCTTAAGATCTTGGTGACAAACTTGTTGCATAGGATCCAAGTCTAAGTTGGTTAGATGCATATTCTATAGCAATTGTATGGTTTGTTTGATTGTAATTCTGGAAATGAAAAACCCTTTTTTCCTGTAAAAAAACTAACTAAAAGTTATGATTTATGTAAGCAATTTTAGCCTTTTGATATCTATGGAAAGAAGCTTCATTACATAAGTGATCAAAATGAAACTAGTCAGTGCTTTTCCTGTGATAAAAAAAAAAAGTAAATAGCGGGATAAAAGCTAGGTTGTATAACCTAAACCTTCGAGTTGTAAAAAATTGCACATATATCCCTTTTAAGCAATTGACTTGAAACAAATGAAGAAAATAATTAAGTTTACATTCTAGAAGGTGGTTGATTTCATATAACATAACAAGACAACTTAGGAATATATCCAATCATAGTCTTGGGGATAAATAAAAGGTATATATTATGCACTATGATCCATGCTTTAATCATAACGTTACACTGATCTAGTAGATGTTTTAAGATGTCTATAAATCTCACTTCTGGATTAGTGCATGCAAATCTTAGGGGAATGTCCCTAATATATCCTGCTGATCCAAACTTTAGTACTATTTGAACGCTTCAAACCAGCAAGTAAAATACATAGATCTGCAAATAAAACTTGCAGATCAGTGAACATATTCTTGAAATCTGCCAATGAATCTTCGAAATCAGCAGTCAAGGGTATCTATTTATGTGATTGACCAGGGCCTTGTCCTTGTGAGTGAGAAAAGAGGGTAGGAAAGAAGAAAATCAATAAGGGAGTTGTGAATCGAATCTTGCTGATTTATGAATATTAAATCTGAAAGTTTCAGTTACAAAGAATATCCTACAAGGGAATTTTAGCAATTAAACCACTTGAATAAACCCAACAACATGTCTTCAATTAATCAGAGCTGTTACAAACACGGTCTGAACAAATCTTGGATCTAGCTATTGCTCAAAAGAACCTAAGGGGACATGAGATAATTGTCACAAATTAATTCCTTTTAGTGACCTACAAGAGTAGCTTAACCGTAGCCATTAACTCAGAAATAAGATGAGGAGAAAGTTGTGATTTTTTTGAAGAATAGTGAAGGACATTGGGCATTGATTATTAAACTGCCATTCTTCTTTTTCTCTTATAGCTGAAGGTGATACCAAACTGTCCAAGCATAGAAGTTCTAACAATATCACTTACCTTCCAAAACGATCGGTAATAGAGTAGTTCTCAACTGTATAACATTAGCTCTACATCTGCATGATAATTAGGGAATGTATGCTACTCTTCTTCTTTGTAGAACATGCTGAATCTAAATTGAAGAATACAATATAAATTTCAAGAATATCATTGGTCATTAGGATTGTGCCATTCCTCTTAAGACTGAATCCCATTTTAGGCAGAGTTGATCCTCAAAATATCTATCTGAAAAGAAGCAATTATTTTTAATATGAAATCATGCAATTGTAAGCATCATATCTTATTAGAGTTAGAGGGAGGTTGAGAAGACTTACTTTTTTCATGAAATTCTGATATTGTGCCTTTTATCATGCATGCAAGTACTATTGATAGTGCTTCTATTGATTGAAGATAGTTAAATTTCAGTACATGGTAAACACTAACCAAACCTACAACTAAGAACACTTAGAAAACTGAAAAGCTATAAGAAACTTTCAGAACTGCTTCTTTATGCAAGATCTGAAAACATTTATGCTAACCAAAAAGTTTTGAACAACAAAAGAAAACAACAAAACTTAGAAAAACATATTTGTTTTCTTTATTAACTACGGAAAGAAAACCAAACAAAGTGGATCTGCTCTTTCGTAAACTGAATGAATAACAAAAGTAGAGGGATACTACTACTATTGCACCATCCTAATTAACTTAATTCAACCCTAATTCACTTCTAGGAAAGTGTGCCCAAGGTGCTTTCAGAAGTTTCCTAGAATAGAGAGCCTCACTCCTAGAATAATGCACACTAGTCTAAAACTGGAAACCTCATCTACCATGCACTTTTCCTATAAATTGATAACAACAATTAAAGGATAGAAACAGTGCCTAAAACAAGGATGTCTATATTTTTACTATAAGAAATGAGACAAATTGAAGAGGGAGCATGCATAAACCTCATTGACATACCATTCTAGATTTCCCACCCCAAGTAGACAATTATCTATTATATATTGGATGAGGAGGACACATAGGTAAAGAAACCTTTCATCACTGATCAACAACCAACGAACAAATCACATAGCATATCAATATCTCTCCAGAAACAAAGATCTGAGAAGGTGTTTGGAAGGATCAGACAACATCATAATGTATTGATGATAATCAAAAAATCATGAACCAGTTACTTTTCTCAAAATACATTTGTCCATGTACATGGAATATATTACATTTGTCCATAAATTTGTCTCCCATACAAAAAACTGTAATCATTGCATGTTGGGGGAAAGTAAAACATTAATAGGTTCTTCTTTAGTGAAAGAACCATGCTATGATAGACCCCAGAAAATGATAACAACAACCCATTCACACAATGGGGTTTTATATTGATGGTGACCAATGATTTCTGTTGTAGTGGATGGTGATCCTTTGTCATATTTGGAATCTACATATGTGCTTAAAAATGCTCTGGACATTATATCGATGGACATGTTTTCAATATCTGCAGAGTGATTGATGGTAAAATGTTGAAATTGACAACTCCAATTTATTGCTTCCTTATGAAGAGGTTTTAAGTTGTCCTTCCGAACCCGATATATGCCTTTCATATGATTACATATCAACTCCGAGTTGGTGAAGACTTCAATATCATTGACATCATGTTGTTTTGCCTCTTTTAACCCTTCAACAAGGGTAATGCAATATGCCTCATTGTTTGTCGTCACTCCGGGCACTTCTCTCTTTCCATGAAATAAATGATTTGTTGCCATATTGTAAAGGACGAATTTAATAACTTCTCGACCTAGATTTAGAAAGCAAGACACTTCAATGCATAAATGCCACTTTTGCACCATTTTTTACACTTCAAAAACCTGAAAAATAAATAACAATAAATTCATGTTAAACAAGTAGACAATTATCTATTTCCTAATACTCAACATGTTTTTCAATCATATATATAAAAAAAAAGTAGATAATGTGTTCATTTACACTGCAACACTTTTAATACTGGCAACTATTCTGCAAAAAACACATTTAGCAATCACCACTTTATATAGATGAAATGCTCATTATAGGACCCAAATACATCTATGAGTTTTAAAATAAATGATACTCAAGGAATTGCATATTGTATGCAGTTCCCTTATTTTTGGATGTGTGAATAGGAATAATTCTGATCATAGACTAATTCACATCATTCTTTGGTGTGTCTGTTGATAGTAAGTACAGATTCCCTTATTTTGGGATGTGTGAATAGATTAATTCAAATCACAGTGAACATATTGCTTCATTATTCTCAAACATTTATGTATATTAGTCCCCTCACAAAGGTACCATTACACTAAGGTTGGAGAATTATAGTGTATTATGGTGTGTCATAAATACCATCCTGTACAGCATCATCATTTCCCAACATTCTTATTTTTGAACCCTTGAGGCTTCTTATAAAATTGTTTTGCCCATTACCCTGTTTCAATGGTTGGAATCTTTACTGATTCAGTTTCTTTGTTCCCAATATTTGATAGCAGAGAGTTTCAATTTCTGTGTTTCTATGAATTTCATGGAGAAGGATTGTTAGACCAGATTAGTTAGGTTGAGTGGCCTATATAGAGGTGATCGTAGAGAAGTTGCACTCAGAATTACATTGAACACAAAAACTAAAACTCAAAGACCTAATTGGCATACTGAAAAACAAAGGTACATCTTGTTATTCCATTGCCCATTAACTGTTGTGCAAGCTACACTGAGGACAGAGATCATATTTTCACCTAATGATTGAAAGTGCACTAACATGCCTGCGAGTTACAAAAGATGTTTTTTTTTCGAAAAATCTAATTCCGACTCGGCAAAACTGAGTGCTTAAATGTAATTTCATGCTTATTTGGCAATGTATTTATTGTGGTGAGAGAGGTAGGCACTGATTAATTAGCAATTTTTGATATCACCGTCCAGTGGTTACAATTCTCTTTATAGGAGCATTCTTTATATTGCTCACAATTTTTTGATGATTATGATCAGCTGTTACAATGTTGCTCATAAAAGCACTTTCCAAATTTCCCTTTTGCAAAAGTTGCAATTGTATCCTATGTTATACTCTACTTACATCACAATTCTAGTCTCTTACATAGGCATGGCTTCAAGTGTGATGAAGCCTAGATAAACCTGTGATGTGGCTTGAAATTCCTTGGTTGCTTGAGAATATCCCTGCAAAAGTGAAAGGTTGTTCGATGAGTATAGAGACAACATGCAATGACTTTCCAAATGGATTGCCACCAAAGAGGAAGACTGCACATGAGATGGACTTGATTCTAGGTGTGACATTGCCAAATCAAGCACTGCAGAAGATGAGTACATTGAAAAGCATGGAATTATATCAGCAAGTTGGTGAGTTGTTGTCAAAGGGCTTTAATGGAGAGATTGTGAGCCTGAGCATGTTATCAGGTCTGATGACATCGAAGAAAGATGGGCAGTGTAAGATGTGTACAAACTCTAAAGCATTGAATAAAACAACAATCAAGTATAAGTTTCCAACGAGAATGGACAATCTAATGGATAATTTGAGTGGTATGAGATACTTTGCAAAGAGACTTTGAAGAGTGAATATCACCAAATCAAGATCAACGAGGGCAACGAGTGGAACTATGCATTTTAGACCAAAGGCAATTTGTACAAGTGACTATTTTTGTCGTTTGAATTGACCAACACCACACTGTCATGTGATTAGGCACTAGTAAGTTTGTAGTTCTTTATTTAGATGATATTTTGATTTTCAACAACTACACAGTGGAACAGCATTTGACATCGGTGTATGAAGAGCGAAGAAAGGATAAGTTGTGCATCAACTTGAAGTGTCAGTGCTTCAAGGAGTTAGTTTACCTTGGTTTCATGGTGCCCAAGGATCGATTGTGCATGGATCCAAAGAAAGTGAAGGCAATATTAGAATGACCTACACCTGCAGCATTATAGCAAATGTTTATAGGAAGTTCAATGACAATGACAAAAGGTATGAAGGCACAAGGATTCCAATCGAGCCCATAGGCACAACAAAGCTTTGATAGGTTAAGAAAAATATTACAAGGAATTTGTGTAAGCATTACCCCATTTCAGCAAGATTTTGTAGGAGGATTATGATGCAAGCACGATAGTTGTTGGCACGGTATTAAGGCAAGAAGGGCAACCAATAGCATTGTTGAATGAACCTGAAGGAAGTGCAACACAACTATTCAACTTATGATATTGAATTTTACCATAATTTGCAAGCACTAAAGAATTATAGGCAATATTTATTGCTGTGAGAGTTCGTACTGACTGTTCTACTCTGTTTGGATATTTGTATTATTATTTTTTGCTCAGTTTCGATTTATGGGGGAAGTTCTATGTCCAGCTTTGAAACAAACAATCTGTATCCATGGGCTGTTATATAACAGAGTCTTCCTGATTTTTGTAAGGTATTTGATGGAATTGTCTCATTGATTCGTTTGCCCTGGCACCGTCTATATAAACATATTTACATGGTTCAATTTGAAGTCAAGATAGGCAACCATTTTGACATTCCACGACACTGTCCATGAGAAAATATCTTAATGGTTTTCACCCAATATTGAACTGTGTGACAGTTTGTCAAAACAACTTGGCCAAGATTTCTAAAGCCACACATGTTTAGGGAGAAGTAAATAGTTCGCCATGTATGCTACGGTATCACTAGAGGCCAACAAGCAGGCTGCTACAACGAATGGAAATATCCAACACGACGGTGTTCTATTCCCCCCACCTGAAGGCCCTTACTCTGCATATTTAGTTTTTCAGCGAAATTGCGGGAAGGCGACGAGGAGCAAGGTGCGTGCTGTTGAGGCTGCTGTTGTAACGAGTTGCGAGAATTGCCTTTCTCGCAAGATAAATGCTTGGAAACCGTCTACAGGACGCAGAATGGAAAAAATTCCTCTACGCACACGGATAGAGTGTATTTTATTCCAGTTCTAGGCCAACCCGTCTCCTCCAATCGGTACTACGTTGTTCGAGCTGAACGCAAGTACAAAGGGTGAGCATTTCTGCTATTTATCAGACTGTTTTCAGCTATAAAACCCTGCAGTATTGTTCTAATAAGTCGAGGGATACTTGACTGAGAGGATGCTAACAGGTTGGTAGCTGGGTGGCGAGCTACAGAGCGGAATCGCAGAGCGGGAAGCGCCGGGTCGAAGAGTAATGTGAGGGAGCAGCGCACGGGTGACCATTTCCTCCTCAATTCGAATTGGAACCTGCAATAATACTCCGTAGCTGCAATTCCAGCGCGTCCCAGATCGGTCACGGGATGTCAGGCCCTCCATCTGCGTTCGGATTTTTTTGTCAGGGAATGGCAGGGAATGTCAAGATTGCCAAGGGAGGGTGGTGGAGAAGGAAGGTGGCGGAGCTAGGGGATGGTGGCGGAGGGTGGAGAGATTGCCGGTGGCCGGAGCCAGACGATTTTCCGGCCGGTGACGGAAAACGGACCATTCTACAGCCTAGGTAGACTACTCCGCATTTTTATGTTCAAACATATGGTTCAATGCTTACAGCGTGGATGCCAACAAAGCCCAGAGTTGTTGCAACGTAGCTGCCACGCGTTTGTTAACCATTTGACCGTCTGATGGTAGTGATACACAGTGTTGTTTCAAAGAGTATGATATGCCATGGGTGTGTAGACCGTCGATGCCACGAGAGTGCATGGTAATGCCACGGTTGGCGCAGTGTTAAATCTAAGCATCGGAGCAGGTAATGAGCAGGTCCGATCAATACATCAGAGCAGGTCCAGTCACATGCTAACAAGCGTTGATTTGTTGCAACGTAACTGCCACGGGTCGAAGTTTTGTGTTGACCGTTGAATATTTGTTAAATTACCAACTATACATATCCGCCAACCTAGATGTAACGTATTGCACAACGCCACGTGTTTGGCATTAAATCTTTTAGTTATAACGTTTATCGTAAACCATATGACATGTATTAAATATGCGCCCAATATTTGTACATGATGATAATATATGGTTTTAAAACAATAGGAAATGCGGCAAATCAAAAGTTGTTAAATCATATGCCATGTATAGCCCGGAAGGTCTCCCTTGAACCTGCCCCAAGCTTTATAAAATTATTTTCCACTGCGCCTTGGGAGAAAAGAGATGTACAATGAGCCTACAAAAAATGTTGTTAAGTGCACTAGAAATTGCCTTTTCGCGCAAACCTGGGCCATTTTTGGGCCTTTTTGAGAACAGAGAGTTGTGTTGGAGAGAAGAGGTTTAGGCCTTGTTTTTTACAGTAATCAACATTGTCTGCGTGTACATTTTGGTTAGTGAAACTCTATGTAAAGAACTTTTTTGGAGCATTCCTAATATAATGGATGCTTATTGGAAGCAGACCTGGTGGCGTAGTCCAGGAGGGACGAACCCCATCAAAAATGTTTGTTGTGTTTACATCTTTTATTGTTGTTGTTTATTCTTATATTGAGTTCTCAAAGTTTATGTTTAAGGCATATTAACAACTTAATTTCTAGCATTCATTCACATAAATGCAACCTTAGTTAATGTTGGTGAAATTGCACAAATATTCAATCTTGTAGATGTGAGATCATATTTTACTACAAGAGAAAGGTTGATCATTTTTAAGATGGATATTTGCCAATGTAAATGTTGACTAGATCCAAGTCACAACGTGGAGAAGGGAAACTTGAAGAATTAAATTATGAGATTGGAAATAAGAA
>APFE030742679.1:0-17045 GCA_000404065.3 Pinus taeda | reverse complement strand
GAAGGATTGGCTGTTCGGGGTGGACGTAGCCCAAACTGGGTGAACCACGTATATCTGTGTCTCTCTTGTTTTGTGCATTTTCTGTGTTTATATTTCTGCATTATTTCATGAGTTCCATTGCTCCGTAATATATAATTTTCTAACACTCACTCGACAGTCCGTCAAAGGGACAAATTCATTAACCAGATTGCCAATTTTTCCATTTTGGAGGACAATTAGCGAAGAAAACATCTAGGAGGCATAACTTGGTGGATTTTCATTCTTTTTTAGCCTAGGAAGAGCCTAGATAGGGGGTTTTGGGTGTTTTGAACTTAATGCTAGTATCAGTTTTATGATTTGATCACTGTAAGTTGGAAATGAATTTTTGCAGAGCGAAGTCCTGTAGTGATGCAAACATATTTTTTGATTCCATATAGAGACTTTGTTGAGCATGGAGAGAGCCTAGACAAGGGTTGTCTAGCTTTCTAAACGCATCTACAACAACTATTAATTCAATATAGCAACTATTTTAGGTCTTTTCTTAGTGTGCTTATGGGAAATGATCTTTTCAACACTTCATTGTGAAGCATTTGTATTTTTATGCTTTTTTATCTCAGCTTGAATACAAGGACATATTGAGAGAGAGTCCTTTTCTTTGATATCATCATGACTTGTAGTAGGGAGTCATTTTTTGATTGAAAGTTATTTGTAGGCGAACATTTCTTTGAATGAGAAATAGTGCCACTCTAGAGTCAAAAATGTGCATTGTATTCTTTTGCTACTAAGACAAATAAAGAGGCCTAACATTGGAGCAGGGCCCAGAGATGTAGCCCAAGAGGGGTGAACTCTATTATCACTTTTTTTTTCTTCTCTATATGTTTATCATATTGAGTTTCATATGAATTTTCTCATTATTAAGTTCACTTGAAAACTTAACAACTCATCTTTGAAGAAGTTTCAAACTAATTTTTCATTTAAAGACTCAATTTTATTAGACTTGCAAAGTGTCATATGATGATAAAAGTTTCATTTTCAGATCACGTGGTATCAGAGGAGTTTCTGACGAGACTGCAAGCATGGGTGAAATTTTGCAGCATAAAAGACTCTTAGAATTGGAAGAAATGAATTCTTCTCTTCAAGTGGAGAATATGGAATTGATGGGATTGCTTGAAGAAACAGAGAATGAAAAGAAGAAGTTATGTTTGATGTTGAAGAATGTCATTGAAGAGAAAACATGGCAATGTTCAGCTACTGAAGCTTCCCCCAAGACTCAATAAGTTTGTGGTCATGGAATGACTGGTGATTGTACCTTTGGTTAGATGAAGAACATTGCTTATATGTTAAATCGCAAAAGTGGTTTCCTTGAATTTGCATCTACCAATTCATCTACAAAAGAGGAGGAGGAGATGGTTAAGCTTCAAGAAGAGGACCAAGAGTGTAACACCCTTCTCCCACATCTACCCAAGTAACCGACCAACTGGGGTAAACATGTGACGAATAGTTCCTTTGATGTGATTCAACTCCCTATGTAGTAGTTAAAGAAGTGGAACCGACAAAACCCAAGCAACCTGGCCTTCTACACATGCAACAAAACCCCCAAGAGCCACCCAACTCATCTAGGTGACTAGCCCCTGAGACAAACTGAATATTTTCTTCATTAAAGCCTTAGTCACTCCCTTGACATGGGCATGCATATGATTGGGACCTTCCAGTCACTTCCACAACAAGGCATGCGTGCACCTAGGGAATTTTTTGGTAGTTTTGTGCCAACGACTCTGGATTTTGTGCCATATTTTCAGGGCCACGACTCAAGCCACTACCCAGAACTCCATGAAATTCCAAAAATGAAAAGTGAAATCAAAACAATGGTACAAATGCAAATACTTGAATAAGGACTTGACTAGAACCCTACTAGCCATGACAGGAATTTCGTCAAACATGTCAAAAATATGCATTCTACATGTTTAAACAACATATCTCAGCATAAGGGCCTCACACTTATCTGAGAATCACTAAGAAGCATTGATGCCTCCTCACAATAACTGCATTACCATCTATTAAGCCATATATTCATTGTACATTTAGTGATTAACCAAAACATGATGAGAGCCATCCATTATTACTCTCATAAAACTCATTCATAACCAACATATAACTGACAGAAATATCAAGGATATAACAAACATATGCCACATATAAACAATTATATTTACCAATAAAATAATAAGGGGAGAGAGAGATCTTATTGATGAATGCCAAGGACAACTAGGTTCGAGACTTCCATGTTCCACCCAATCATAGATTGGCTTAACCAAGTCTCTCTTCAACCAATCACCCTGTTGAAATGTGCAACAAGAATTGCTAAAAATAGAAGATGCTAAAAATAGCACTGCTATAAATAGCCGAGCTATAAATAGTTGTTCAGCCATTGGAGATCTTAGCTACAATGGGTGAAAAGTGAAAGTGCTAAAAATAGTTTTTTCTAAAAATAGCATTTTTGGATCCGTTCTTATTTTAGTCAGTCCTTCGACTAAACATAGGAAGTAAAATTCGAATTTGATATTAACAATAGTTTGTGAATTGACTAATTAATTCATCTTGAGTTAATTAGTTAAGGAATTATGAACTTGAAGTCTATGTGAGGACATGCAACAGTTTCTCCTTTGATTGAGGGATTTATCCATCAGTTAAAGAGATAAGAGTGAGTTGTAATATTGAGTTATAATTAGTTGGCTCAGTTAACTGAGTCAAGTCCAGTTAGATTAATTTAATAGTTTGTTAAATTAATGAGAGTTTAGTTAGTTAATGATTGCATGAATGTAACTACTATATTTCAAATAACTAAAGATTCACTCATGGATAACTCATGCATGTTAGTTCAGTTAGAGACCAAGTTGAGATCAGATGGAGGGATAGTGTACTATCAGTTGCTAGGATATTCCTTGGTGAATATTCCTTGCATGCAGAAGGAATATTATTCCTTAAGGATTGTTCAGTTGGACCTGAGCTTACAGTGTGTGTGATGAGGCCAATTCACACATGTAATGTCATTGGACCCCAATCAAAACTGTGCAAGGAAATAGGAGGCTTGGAGGGCTTGAGGAAGATATATTCCCTGTCTTTTGAGTTTGTGAGCTGTATTGTTTGATTACAGAGAGAGCAGGATAGCTTGAGAGCTGATTCTTTTTGTAACTTGAACAAGATTTCCACTTGTATGATAATACAGAGTTGGGGTTATAGGCTGGTGCTTTCCCCAGTGATATATGTTCTGTGTTATGGTTGATTACTTCTCATTCTCAGTTATATCTGTTCATGCTTGATGTTGCTCATGTTCAATTAAGCTTCCGCTCAATTGTTGTAGAAGTAGATCAAGTGTTTTTCTTTACTACATTGCATTACTAGGTGATCTACAGTGGGAAAATATACATGGTATAAGAGCAAAGGTGATCAAGGAAGAATAGTATACAAGCAGGAGAAGTTCGGAGTTTGGTTTCCGAATATTGAATTGAGTTCTTATCACATCTATTTCACCGATGGCATTCAGTGGTTTGAGACTTGAATATTCCCTTGATGGCAGTTTGAATTATATAGCCTGGAAATATCGCATGGAGGTAGTATTAGAAGATAACGGCCTAAAGGACTTCATTGATCAAGAAGTCCAGAAGCCGACTGATGCTACTCAACTGGTGGAATGGAAAAAGTGTGTGGCTAGAGCTAGGAGAATCATCCTGGAGGGAGTTCAAGATCACATTGTCTTGAGCCTCCATAGGAAGGAGTCTTCATTTTCAATGTGGAAAACATTGAAAGATCTTTATCAGAATAGCAGTGATTAGAGGAAGCTAGTGTTGAAAGATAAACTTCGAAAGATCAAGTGCGAAAAGGGCGACACAATCTCTACATTCCTGAACAATCTCACCACATGCAGGGATGAGCTTGGAAGCATAGGGATCATGATTTCTAATGATGAAATGGTGAGTATTTCACTCCTCGGTCTTCTTAAGAGCTGGCATAGATACCAGGACTCGGTTAATGGAAGAGAGAAACTGCCAGATTTGGAACGACTTTGGTCGGATCTGATGTAGGAGGAGATAAGGTGAAGCACCCGGGATGGATCTTCATCAAAACAAGATGATGAAGAAAATATAGCTTTAGTGAGTAAAGCTAAGAAAGGGAAAGGGAAGGTGTCCCAATCCAAATCTTCTCATGGAGGGAAGAAGGTTGACAAGTCAAAAGTGCGATGCTTTCACTGTCATGAAGTGGGCCATTATGCTATGAATTTCCCATAGAAGAAATCCAAGAAGGGTTCCTCAAGGGGATCTTATGGTGATGCACTAGCTTCACAGTTTGAGTTGGATTTTTTGCTTATCGCATGCATGGTTTCAACCATGGTGGGATGTGTTTGGTACCTAGACAGTGGAGCTTCTTTCCACATGTTTTCTGACAAGAATCTTTTCAGTACATTGCAGGAGAAGGATCTCCAGATGCGGATCGAGATGGGTGATGATGGAAAGTACTGTGTCTTCGGTGAAGGTACAGTTGTGTTTCAGAGGGAGCATGGTGCTCCTCTCACCCTATATAATGTTAAATATGTACCAAGTTTGAAAAAGAATCTTGTGTATGTTGCTATTCTAGAAGATAAAGGCTATGGTGTAGTCTTTAGTAAAGGAAAAGTGTTCCTGAGGCATATTGGCACCGGATAGACCAAGCGAATAGGGATTCGAGTAAAGAATCTCTACAAGATGGAGGTAGATGACTGTGCTGCGCTGAGTTCCAAAGAAGAGGTGGTGCAAAGCCAAGATTTTGACGAGCTATGACATAGGAGACTAGGCCACTTGCATCACGGGGCCTTGAAGATCATGTAGCAAATTTCTACCGGCTTACCCAAGGGAAAACTGGAGCAAACAGATACATGCAAATGATGCACCCTGGGTAAGTATGCGAAAGCTTCCTTTCAGGATCGGGATAGTAGAGCTGGAGCAATCCTGGAGTGAGTTCACTCAGATGTATGTGGACCATTCACTACATCCTCCACCACTAAACAAAGGTACTATGTTATTTTCTTTGATGATTTTTCTCGTAGATGCTGGATCTACTTTATGCAAAGAAGGATCAAACCTTCTTGAGGTTTTATGAGTTTAAGGCCTTGGCAGAGAAAGAATCTGGGAAGAAAGTAAAAGCCTTGCATAGCAACAATGGTGGAGAGTATATTTCCCAGCAGTTTAAAGACTTCTATGCTGCAGAAGGAATTAAATGGGAATTGTCGGCACCTCATAACCCACAACAAAATGGGGTGGCCGAAAGGAAGAACAGATCTATTGTGGGAGTATCTCGAGTGATGTTGCATGACCAAGGCCTACCACTTCATCTGTGGGATGAGGCATGCAATACAGCAGTGTACCTTCAGAACAAAAGTCCTCATCGTATCTTGGGGATGAAGACACCTATGGAGGCTTTTTTGGGGAAGCAACCAGATGTGAGTCACTTCCGTATCTTTAGATCACCAATTTTCTGTCATGTGACCAAAGATGCTCGGAAGAAGCTAGACCCAATAGCTAAGTTGGGGATACTTGTGGGGTACACAGATACACCCCACAACCATCGTGTGTTTCTGCCTGCTAGTCAAAGGACCATAGTGCCCAGGGATCTGAAGTTCGACGAGCAGAGAGCCATGTGTGTGTCACTTGAGAGGGAGCTAAAGTTGCATGGTGATGAGGAACTTTTAGTTCCAAAGGTGGAGGAGCCTCTTGATGATGTGGATCAACCACATGCAGAGGATCCAGTAGTGGAGACCACCACTCCTAGAGAGTCTTCCAGAGACGGGCGGAAACGCTCACGGGAAGCTGACAGATTGATGCTAGATGCGAGAGAGAATGTGGGGTAGCCATCCTCTCAGCGCAGACAGAGGAGATCTCCTGAGAGATACACTGGCTACATGGCCCTGGTTGGGGAGTGTGTAGCGACCGAACCTTCTTCTTTTCAAGAGCTAGTGCAGCAACTAGTATGGGTTGATGCAATGGTAGAAGAGTACGATTCTATCATACGGAACAGTGTGTGGGATGTTGTCCCTAGACCTGGGGACAAGTTAGTGGTTAGTTCCCAATGGATTTACAAGGTAAAGTAGGCAGCTGATGCCAGTTTTGAGAAACACAAGGCAAGATTTGTTTCCCAAGGTTTCTCACAGGTTGAGGGGATCGACTATGATGAGACCTTTCCTCCCATAGCAAGGTACTCATCTGTCAAATTGATGCTAGCTCTATCAGCTTAGATGGGTTGGAAGATCGATCAGATGGATGTGAACACAGTGTTCCTCAATGGGAAGATTGAGGAAGAGGTATACATTGAGCAACCCGAAGGATTTGAGACCTTTGATCGTGAGTCGCATGTTTGCCAACTCAAGCGAGCACTGTATGGGCTGAAGCAAGCACCCCTTGCTTGGTATACCAGGATCGAAAGCTATTTCACTGGGTTGGTCTTCACCAAGAGTGAAGCAGATGTGAACCTTTACCACATCATGGTAGAAGGTAAGCCATTTATTATTGTACTTTATGTCGATGATCTGGTTTTGACAGATGATGATCAGCTGATCAAATCTTGTAAGGAGGACCTTGCAAGAGAGTTTGAGATGAAGGACACAGGCCTCATGCACTACTTTCTAGGCATGGAAGTGTGACAGAAGGATGGGAAAGTATTTGTGTCTCAAGGCAAGTATGCCAATGAGATACTCAGGCACTTTCACATGGAGAAGTGCAAATCCATGCAGACTCCTCTAGCTGGGAACTGGAGGAAGGAGGATGCTATTTCAAGTGAGGTAGTAGATGCTACTGTTTATTGGCAGCTGCCGGGTTCACTTATGTATTTGGTGAACACACGACCCGACTTATGGTTTGTGGTGAATCAGCTGAGTCAAGCTATGGTTTAGCCTACCAAGCTGTTTTGGAAGGCATCGAAGCATGTGCTGAGATATCTCAGAGGAACTACACAGTACAGATTATGGTACAGACGGATAGAGGGAGTGAAGCTACAAGGCTTCGTGGATGCGGATTGGGCTGGTAGTCCATCAGACCGGAAGAGCACTTATGGAGGAATCTTCAACCTTGGTTCAGCTGCAATTTCTTGGTATAGCAGGAAATAGAGATCAGTTGCACTTAGCTTAGTAGAGGCTAAATACATGGCTGTTAGTCAGGCAACATGCGAGGCCATTTGGATGCGGAAGATTCTAGTGGGATTTTTTGGTCAGATGATGGATCCTACAATGATAAACTATGATAATTAGAGTTGCATAAAACTCTTTGAGAATCCAATGTTTCATGATAGGTCTAAGCATATAGATATTCGTTAGCATCATCTATGAGACTGTGTGGTCAAGAGGATCATGATGTTGCAGTATGTTTCGACCGAGGAGCAGGATGTAGATATTTTGACTAAAGCATTGTCAAAATTCAAGTTCGAGTTCCATAGAGACAGGATCGGGGTTATTGATAATCCCTTTCTTGTTGAGAGGGAGTGTTGAAATGTGCAACAAGAAACGCTAAAAATAGAAGATGCTAAAAATATCACTGCTATAAATAGATGAGCTATAAATAGCAGTTCAACCATTGGAGATCTTAGCTACAATGGGTGAAAAGTGAAAGTGCTAAAAATAGTTTTTCTAAAAATAGCATTTCTGGATCCCTTCTTATTTTAGTCAGTCCCTGGACTAAACATAGGAAGTAAAATTCGAATTTGATATTAACAACAGTTTGTAAGTTGATTAATTAATTCATCTTGAGTTAATTAGTTAAGTAATTATGAGCTTGAAGTCTATGTGAGGACATGCAACAGTTTCTCCTTTGATTGAGGGATTCATCCATCAGTTAAAGAGATAAGAGTGAGTTGTAATATTGAGTTGTAATTAGTTGGCTCAGTTAACTGAGTCAAGTCCAGTTAGATTAATTTAACAGTTTGTTAAATTAATGAGAGTTCAGTTAGTTAATGCTTGCATGCATGTAACTATTGTATTTCAGATAACTAAAGATTCACTCATGGATAACTCATACATGTCAGTTCAGTCAGAGACCCAGTTGAGATCAGATAGAGGGACAATGTACTATCAATTGCTAGGATATTCCTTGGTGAATATTCCTTACATGCAGAAGGAATATTATTCCTTAAGGATTGCGCAGTTGGACCTGAGGTTACAGTGAGTGTGATGAGGCCAATTCACACATGTGATATCATTGTACCCCAATCAAAACTATGCAAGGAAATAGGAGGCTTAGAGGGCTAGAGGAAGATATATTCTATGTCTATTGAGTCTGTGAGTTGTATTGTTTTATTACAGAGAGAGCAGGATATCTTGAGAGCTGATTCTTTTTGTAACTTGAATAAGATTTCCATTTGTATGATAATACAAAGTTGGGGTTTTAGGCTAGTGCTTTCCCCAGTGATATATCTTCTATGTTATGGTTGATTACTTCTCATTCTCAGTTATATCTATTCATGCTTGATGTTGCTCATGTTCGATTAAGATTCTGCTCAATTGTTGTAGAAGTAGATCAAGTATTTTTCTTTAGTACATTGCATTACCAAGTGATCTACAGTGGGAAAATCTACACACCCTTATGCCATATTTCAAGCATGAATGTGGGATCTCATATAACAAATCCATCAAAATCAAACCCGGGCTTCCAAAGGCCAAACCACTACAACCCTTAACCAATGATTCCACCTCATGGTCAGACATCACTAACTATCACCAGATTGGTCTCTATTGTTGGGAAAAATACTAAGAGTGGGTGGGGTGAATCAATATTTTCAAACCATTATACTTTTCAATTTCATATCCTGATTTATGTATGTGACTTTACTAAAGGGAACCCGCATGTGTACATGATTGTTATTCATACAACTAGTGTATATCCAATAAAACATATTTTTCAGTTAATTCTTATATTTTTTTTTTATCTTAAGCCAGAGCATCAGTACTTCATTCAACATTATATAAACAGTAACCATGTGGAGTAATAAAAAATTAAACCATCACACATAATCAACACACATGAACACTAGGATTTAAGGTGGAAACCCAATGTGGGAAAAAAAACCACCGTTGTTTTCGTCTATGTCTTCTTTTTAATATAAAGAAAAGATTTTACAATCTTGTATTGGTGCAGACTCTTACCAACACATAGGAACCCACCTGTAAAAGGCTACAACTTTCACTCATTCTCTAACACCCATTGGAAGGGAGCATCAACCCCCTGATCGTGTTTACCGACACCCACCGGAAGGAAGCTCCAAACCCCCTGATCTGATTTACCAGCTACCACTAGAAGGAAGCTTCAACTCGCTCACTAAAGGCTCCAACCCTCAACAACTTCAGGGATCACGTTTGATATTTTCATATTGGATCCACTTTCTACAACACATCACAACTTGTATTCAACAAATTTTCAAACTGGACCCACTACCAACACTTAAGCTCAAAACCAAATATCAAAACTGAAAATGATCACTACAACCAATCTCTCAATCATCAACTGAAACAAACAATCTCTTACCCAAATGAATCAACCATTAATTGAAACCCAATCACTGAATCAACCAAATCAACCATTAATTGAAACCCAATCACTGCATCAACCAAATCAACCAAAACTCAACCAATAAACTGAAACCCAAAATCAGATTACTGTAACTAGAATACTAATAAACATACTTCTCATTAAAGAAACCAGATTCTATTACTGCAAACCCTGATCAATCATATATCAAAATATATACGCTTCTTTACAGTATAAAACCTGCATGTACGTGCTTTCCATGAAGCACATCCATGTACAGATCTTGAACCACTAAATCCTATAAACTAAACCATTGCCACTTTGAAACAGATACTAGATCACACACAGATCCACTATATCATTCTGAAACAAACACAAAACCTTTACTGAACTTCAATCATAGCCATCAAGTATCTTCATCATTCTTCAATTAGTCAATTAATCTTTTAAACATCATTATTAAGCCCAGATCATCAAGAAGAATTCATTGTCAGACAATAGAAACACAGAAAGACTAATTAAACTGATCATACATCATTTTCATCAAAACCGTAGCTTATGTACACACTTTCCTCAAAGCATATCCACATGTATACATGCTTTTCGAGAAACAAACCCGCGTATAGATCGGAATATATACGTGACTTTCCAAAAACAAACATGTGTGTATACATCCCTTTCAAGTTACAAAACCCGCATATAGATTTGCATTTACTAACAAAAAACTTCGTTGCATCATAGAACTTCAGAATACCCAAATCTCAGCATACACAGCAAAATCATGTGTTAAGACAATATCAACACAGCTCAAATCAACTCATAATCAAGATAATCATCTCAAATCTATTGGATCCGATCCATCATCAAATTTCCAGGTGCATACTTAGTTTTAGATCAAACAAAACATCAACAACCCATTACATGCATATTTTCTTCAGTTCTAACTATTCATAAAATATTCATCACTTACACACATCTGCCACTTTGATCTTCATCTCCTTATATAGCCTAGCCCTTATTCAATAGCATAGGTCAAAAACATACTCCAGTTGATGGTTTTCTTGGACAGGATCAAAAAATCCGTTGTTGGGCCCAATACCATAGGAAAATACCATGGTAAGGACCCTTGGTATTTATAATACCATGGTGTGGAAAATATACGCGCCTTTGCTTCTTCATACTTGTGTGTGTATGCAGATTTTCTTCATAAAACCCGCGTATACTCTACTTTGCTTCACCGAACCTAAGTCTGTACACTACTTTTTTTCATAAAACCTGTGTATACTTGACTTTGCTTCATAGAACCTATGTATACTCGACTTTGCTTCATAGAACATGTGTATACTCAACTTTGCTTCACCAAACCTACGTATACTTCTTCAAATTTTATTATATTAAATACTAAATTTGCGACCCAAAAGTTTTTCTTTCAACATTTGACAAATTGGTTTATTATTAATTAATTATTCATCCATTTATTTGTTGAAAGGATGAGAGGAGGTTAGTGAAGCTGGGGCAGAGGCATTACATGAGGACATGTAATGTTTCATCCGCTCGTCAACTAGAAGAGCATAAGTTAGTCAAGATGCAAGATGTAATTATTTTGAGAACAAGAGGTGTGTAATTATGGGTGTAGAAAGCTTGGACGTTGTAAATATGAGGCGTAATTATTGGTCCGCTGGTGAGACGAGTCATATCACACAAGAAAATATAATTATTATTTATATTAAATTGATTTTTCTTTCCACATCTAATTATTGATTTATCGTATTAAAATCTATTTTATAATTAATAGTTATCTATAATTATTTGGTCATATTTGAGTATTCAGAGGATTATCCACAAAAATTTACTAAGTACAGGGGGAGTTCCGACCCTCGGCAACACCTACAAGATTGTAAGGCCAGATGGATCAGAGAAGGGCTTCCAGAGGACCTATGGGTGTACAAATTTGTAGACACCCCAGGACATTTCCAAAGGCATGGTTCGTAAAGGAAGAGATAAGGAGATAGACCAGTGATAGGAATTGTATGACAAATCAATTTATTGGTGACTTTTCCTTCACAGATAGTGAAGAAAAGATGACAACTACTTTGCAAGCTGTCAAAAGAGTTTTTCTTACGGTAGGATAGTTGGTGGAGGGATGTATAGACCAAAGCACTTTTGACCATATGTATGAATCCGGATTCCATGAATCTATAGTTTATGGAAAGATAGACTGGGAGCCTAATGAGGATGACTTGGAAGAATTAAGACTTTTAACATTTTAGGAGACTGGAGGGGAACAAAGTGTTGAAGATGGGACTGTAACCGATGGTTTGTAGCTACTACCTCTAAAGTTGTAGAAACATAGAATTGGAACTAAGGATGAGTCAAAGATAGCCTCGATTGGAGACTACTCGGAAGAGAAGAGTACCAAGGAAATCTTTGATCTTCGAAGAGAATAGGAAGACTTGTTCCCTTCATATGTTGTAGAGCTAAGAGGGATTAAGGGGGAGTTAGAGGAGATAAATATTGTGCTTAAACCTTATTCAAAGCTAGTGAAACATCAGCCATATAGGTTAAACCCATGGATCAAAGAGAAGGTGAAGAAGGAGATAGACAAGATGTTGGCAACAAGGCTTATTTTCTAGTTCACGAGGTTGAGTGGGTCAGTCCAATTGTGATACAGAACAAAAAATACGTTGAATAAATTTGGGTTTGTGTGGATTTACAAAGTTTGAACAATTTATGCGTTCATGATCCCTTCCTCATCCCCTTTAGTGATGAGGTTCTAGAAAATTTAGCTGGAAACAAAGCGTACTCTTTTACAGATGGATTCTCGGGTTACCACCAAGTCTGAATTGCAGAAGAAGATAAGAAGGAAACCCCATTCACTATTGAATGAGGATCTTATGCATAACATGTCATGCCTTTTGGACTCAAGAATGCACTAACAATATTCTCAATAATTGTAATTCCTACTTCAAATATTATATTCATAGGTTTCTATATGTTTACATGGATTATTGGACCATCTACAGTCTACTAAAAAGGAATTCTAGTCTACACTGAGTGATGTTTGATGAGAGTAGGAAACTATAGAAGAGGAGATTACAGGGATACATGAGAACCATTTCGTATGGATTTATGTGGCTTTCTAAAATTTTTAATATGCTTGTACCTATATAATGTTCCTTCTATTTATGCACATGATATGTTATGATTGGGTTTCTAACTGTTATAATTCTAGGATTCTTGGGTATTGATAACCTGCATGCGGTTCATCCTGACACTGGATTCCAACCTCTTAACTAACTAAGGTCGCAACACTCAGGGCCTATTGGCTCCTTCATTTTGAGAACCAAGTTTTGACATGTTTGGAGGTTGACCACATTTTTCCCAAAGATAAACCTTGGGAAGTCGCGGAGGAGAGATCTGGAGAAGGGACTCACCAAATACCAATAGTTGTGGAAGAATGTCCAGAGAAGTTAGGACTCAGAAAACCACATCTGATTTGAAAGGAATGCTGACAACTGAGGAAGCAGACACAACCGAACAACAGAGGTAGCCGAAAGAGGAAAAAGGAGGAGCATCCAAGGGAGAAGTAGCAGTTCAAGTGAGCTTAGGGTTAAAAGAAGGTCAAGCAGAAAATTTGAGGGGGGAAGAGAGTCAGAGAGGATACCAAGATGTTGTTACGAAGTTGTTCAAGCCCACATTGTTCTATATTATCTTGTTTATGTATTTCTCTATCATGCTAGTTTCCTATTATGTCTATGAGGTCTCCGAGCCAGATGTACTGTTGTAATGTTGTGGAAATTAATAGAAGAGGAAATTAAAGGGATACATGAAACCTTTATGTATGGATTTATGTGGCTTTCTAAAAATTTTAATATGCTTTTACCTATATAATGTTCCTTCTCTTTGTGCACTTGATCTGTTATGATTGGGTTTCTAACTGTTATAATTTTGGGTTTCTTGGGTATTGATAACCTCCATGTGGTTCATCCCGATACTAGATTCCAGCCTCTTAACTAACTAAGGTCGCAACACGCCTTGGGTGAGATGCCTTATTCTTCCCGGATAAGGTGAAAATCGCAGTGTTATGCTAGACTATGACAAAGCCTTTGTTTCCCATTGTGCCTGAACCAAGGTGATCAGGCGATCATGTCCTAAGTGGAAAAATGCTCAAATTTTGAATTGCTTAGAATTGGTTGAAACTAGAACGATTGGATAGGCCTCATCGAAACGATCCTATAGCCGTGAACGACACTCAAATCTGACACTGTATGTGAAAGTTATTAAAGTTTTAAGTTTACTATTTCCTTAAAAAAAAATTAGTTTGACTTGGGTTGACTTTGAATAAAAAAAATATTAAAAAAAGAATATTCTAGGAATATTCCTCAAAATATTATGGGAATATTCCCTTGAATATTCCACAGAATATCCCCTACTGACCAATGGATGGACTCCACGTGACCTGCTCGGAGGCCGCCACGTGACCCCAATTCTACAAAGTTTATGGTGTAAAATTTTTGGCACCTCGTAGGATTCAATCGCGAGTCTCCGTGCTAGCAGCCCACAGGCCCGACCGACCTAACTACACCATGGTTCTTAACAACATATGGTTACATATCATAATTAAAGTTTGTTAAAGGTTTGGCTGGGGTGGAAAGGGGCCAACCCCCTATCCATAAAACCAAGGGCTCGGAACCACAGGTCTCTACTCTGGCAGTCACGGTTAGTTAACCCGCCAACCGAAACTACCACCAGAATCCCGGTCACATGTGCGTGGTTTAGGCCGATGGTTACGGTTAGCTTGGCAGAGTCCGCCATTTTAGGTGCTCTTGACAAAGTTAGCAGGCCTAACTCCAGTTAAGCCAAATTTAATGGAGATTTTTTAGGTCAAACTGGAGAAAACTTCTAGAGGTCATAACTTTCACTAGGGAGATCCTTTTGGAGTGAATTTGTATTTTTATTTTGGGTATTCTGAGCATTCCAGAGTCAATGGTATAGGTTTCAAATCCAACAGAGCTCATCTTCGGGTGTTTTTTCAGCAAAGAAGCTTGGAGAGCCATCAGGGCCTAGAGAGTGTTGGAGCTGTATTGGGCTATGGTTAACCATTGGAGGTGAGGCAAAAGTCATTCTTGACTGCTTTCTGTGTTCTAAACTCATTTTCACAGCTTATTTTTCTTATTTAGGCTTTCTTATCATTGTATAACCAATTTGAGCATCTAATAAGAGCAAGGACATGCCCATTTGGGGGCCTTGGACCCGACAGATGTAGCCGAGGAGGGGTGAACTGCCTTATCAGCTGCTGTGTTATTATGTGATTTTATCTTGCTGTGTTTTTTAGATTTGATATGCTAAACAGTAAAATGAAATAACACTCCTTCACACATAAGACTCAGAAATTTACCAAAAACACTTTGTTTCAATTGCAAGACATAAGTAATAGTTTGCACATATAATTTAATGGAAATGAATACCTTGAACAGAAAAAACAAGTAGTTTCATTTTCAGATCAGTTGGTATCAGAGCTCAGTTTTGAGTATTAGTTTTGTGCAAAGATATTTTTGACTGTTTTGCAAGTTTTAATGCTTACCAGGGTTAAACTTCAAAGAGGGAAAGGACAATTGGTTAGAGCACAAGATAGTCCTCAACCAAGGAGGGCCAGGGTGCCATTAGCTCCACCTTCTGATTCACCCTCAATAGCCTTAGAAGAAGCTTCAAGTATGTCTGAAAGGGGAGGAGAAGTTCCTAAAGACATGGATCCAAGAGAAGAAGAACAGGTAATCAGAAAATCTTTTTTGGACATGACTGAGATGGTAAGAATATTATACCAGGAAAGGAATGATAGGTTGGTTGGAGAAGGGTCTAAACATCAGAAAGAAGGAGAGGTCTTCAGGAGGAAAGAAAGGTGATGATAATTCAAAGAAAGGACATGGAGGAAATGGTGATCCACCATCTCCACATCATCCTCTTCCTCTACATTGTCATCCTCTACCTCGGTAAATCAACCTCATAAGCCTAAATCTTCTGGAAAAAGTCCAATTTTAAAGCTAGATGTTAAATTTGAATTACCCATGTTTAACGGTGAAGTCAATGCCGAGAAACTTGACAACTGGATAAGACAGTTGGAAGTTTATTTAAGGATTCGGAACTTACATGATGATGACACCAAGATTTAGTTAGACTCATTAAGGATGGAAGGAGCAGCATTGGTATGGTAGGAAGCCAAGACCAAGGATGAAATTCAAAAACATGGTAAGCTTACGTTATCATGGGTTGAATTTATTTTTGCAATTAAGAAGCAATTTTATCCTCTTGCTCTTTTACAAAAGGCTATAATGAATTGGAAAAGTTTTAGACAACTTAAAGGACAAAGTGTTCAAGAATACACTCAAGAGTTTAGGAGAAGAGCACTCTTATTAGGAGTAGACTTACAAAGTCAATACACTTTTCTGAAATATATAGGTGGTTTGCACAGCTACCTTAAAAACACTATCCTTATGTTCAATCCTACTAGTCTAGACGAAGTTTGTGTACAAGCTATGCATTTAGAGACTAGAGGGAAAAACACTTTTGATGGAAATGAGGGTAGTGATTTTAAAGGTAAAGGAAGAAAAAGGATTGCAAACTGTAGAAAGGAAAAAGGGAAATTTTTTTGCAAGAACTGTTCAAAAACAAGTCACGATGAAGACCACTGTTGGAAGCTTCATCCGGAGCTGAAACCAGAGAAATATAAAACCAAAGAAAAGGAAAAAACTGTAGCAACTGTTGAACAAGACTTAGGGTCTGAATCAGGTGATGAGACAAAAAGTATCGCCATGGTATTAAAGAACATAAATGGGAAAGAGGTTGTATAAGAAATAAATCCCAGTTCTAGCACATTAAACTGTCACAAAGAAACTCAAAATGAAAAGAGGAGGATAGAGCTATTTCCTGTGAGGATAATCTCAAACCACACAAAGATAGAAACACTTTTTTGATAGTGGGTCTCAAGCTAATCTCATCTTAGAAGACTTGGTCAAATAGTTGAAACTTGAGACAATTCCACATCCGAAGCCTTATCCACTTGGGTGGATATGCAAGGATGCAAACTATAAGTCTCAAAGAAGTGCATCTTGCACTTTGCCATAATAGCTCATTATGTTGATTGGGTTGAACTGGATGTAGCACTACTTGACATTACAGGTGTTGTATTGGGTAGTCCATATTTATTTGACAGAAAGGCAATCTTCCATCACCATGAGAATAAGTATCATTTGTTCAAGGATGGAAAAGAATACATTGTGAGAGCACATAAGAAGAAGCTAGAATCTTCTTTAGTCGATGCAGGGCAGTTGAAAAGGCTAGTTAATGCAAGTCAAAATCTGACTTTGTTGATGCTTAAACAACAAGATTTTGTACAATTTCCTTTTCATATTATTGCTGATATAAATGATGATATGTTTCAGTCTGATAACAGTTTGTCTTTGAAAGAAGATGACAAAAGGTTGCACAAGATACCTTTGGTGTCGATCAGTGCAGAGAACGAAGTGT
>APFE030742678.1:0-18064 GCA_000404065.3 Pinus taeda | reverse complement strand
CACTCCAAGAATAAACATTATCACAACTAATCGAAGCTTGTTGACAGCGTAAAAGAAGAAGGAAAGTTCAAGTTGCTGTAGGTGACAGCACCATCATAGAGACTAAACTATTTGCGTATTCTTTTGTGACTGCATAAAGTTGTTCTCTTCTTGTAGGAGAATCGAGTTAGAGGAGCTAAGGGATAGATCTGTTGGGATCTCATTGGAAGGACAAGAAGCAAGGTTTATGTTGCTTGGAAACCACAGAAAGACTGTGTGTTAGGCCACAGGCCATAACACCATAGTCTCGGATTGTGTATGAGTTTTGAGGACTTGTACATATGCCCAAGTCAATAGCATAACCAAAGAAGTGTCCTAGTTTGTTTGAAGGACTGTTTCAATAGTGCTTGATACCCTAACCAATCATCATGATGAAAACAACAAAATATATAAAGCATGATGATGGAGGGTAGTAAAGTTGTGTACAACATCTCAGTTATAGAACAGTATGATGTAGCATGATGGGCATGCATAATGATGATTGAGACAACATGGTGAGATCATGGGCAGCATGGGCAGCATGAAGCATGATGATGCATGAGCAGCTGAAGCATGAAGTCATGGAAAAATTTATGTATGTGCAACACAATGATCATGAGCAGCATGAAGATGCATGATGTAGCATGATGATGCTACACAGTAAGGTGCATCAGATGAATGAAATGGATAGGTGAAGTTGTCACCTAGGAGATTCAGTTGAAGCAGAATGTCTTCAACTGATCTCATCATTATAGAAAATGATCTATGCTCAGATCCAGATAAGTCAAAGTGTTGGCTTCTGTTGTAAATGTATTATCTCTCTCTCTCTCTCTATTGAACTTTGAAGATAAAAAAAGATTTGATCAAAGGGTTTCCCCACACATTGTGGGGTTTGTCCTTGGCTTGCACCACATCTTGTGTCCTCTTGTGTTGGCTTGTATTTTGCGATTTATATTTATGTTCTATATGCAATTTACTTTATGTTGATGTGATTGCTAATATGGAAAAGAAATTAAATAAATTTCTCTAGCATAGAACATATCTAAAATTAACAAGGAAAAAAACCACTATGGGGAAAACCATTTAAAATTTTTCTTCTTATTATATTGTCAACAAATTATTCAATAAAAGAGAGTACAATGATCCATATCTTCATCGATACAACTATCCAGCTAAAACAACTACATAATATTCCTGAAATGAACCCAACAATGCTTATACTAAAAAATCTGATTCTGAAGCTTGTAATGAATTGCCCCTGTATGTGGTCAATTGCCGAACACTGCAGTCACTAAGGGAAATGTTTAGAGAACTGAATTTTAATCATTTACATCCTAGTCGCATAGAGGAGGATTCATGCATGTGACTGGGAAGGTTATAGTTGCTCCATGAAACCTATAGGCCAACAATTGTAGTCTGCGACTGAGAATTAGAAACCCTAGATGCTAGTCGCATGGAGGATGAGCTATGCGTGCGACTGAGATGCTTCGATCACACAGATGAGTTTGTTAGAAAGTGATTGTGGTTGAGTTCCTCCTCTATCATTCCTACGATGGAGGCCCAAAACCATAAAATAAAGATGCGAGCTTCAGACCCTGCAACTTCATCTTCGAGCGAACCCATTCCTTCATGGACAAGCCTCAGATCCATGCAAGCCAAAAACCAAGATAGAAGATTATCTCATCAAGATATCCAAATGAGGCAGAGGATACTTGTATTTATAGCCTTCCAAGGGTGTCCAATTTTCTTTAGGGCTGACCTGATCAAATATGCACTTGTGGGCTTATAATTCATAAGTAAACTTTCCCTTATCTATTTTAAGTGATCGTTAGGTCGATTTTGGTCCTCTCAAAAAGAGGAATTCAATGAAATCATTATCTCCATCAAGTGAGATTCCCAAAGTGGAATTTGACTGTAGTTTCTTATTTTAACTCAGACTTTTAAGCCAATGAACGACAAATATTTATTTGAGTTTTATGTATAGGAAGGAAGTCTCAATAAAATAGCTACTTCATATAATTGTGTCACAAAAATGAGCTTCATAAAACTTCAGATATTTGGCTCTTCCATGAGTTCACAAAGTGTTAGCCTATAATTTTAGTCTCTTCCTTCTAATGAGCCAAACCAAATTGTCATAGGTCTTTCCTTTATGAATTTATATGGCCATAGAACAATGTCCCTTAGGTCCTCACATATAGTGCTTCAGAAACACATATAGTGCCACAGAGATTTGTTCAAGTTGCCATAGAATGGAGTCTTGGATTCTTCCATATAGAATTTCATTATATATATTCTTGGACTTGACTACACAAAATTTCAGATGCGTTGTATAGTTCACATCGTAGACAAGAGTTTTTGTTACTTGGTGTCATTATAGATGCCTTGAATTTGTCATAGATATGCCTACAGTAAATTCAAACTTCATACCAATGTAAATCAAGTTGATTCTTCAGTTCTGTCAATGAGAATTATTTTCAATTTTTTTCAAAATATATATGCAACTATGTATTTGTATGGTCTCCCAAAGGTCCGCAGATTGACCATCAACTATACTACTCTTTGCTTCAAAGATGCAGACTTCTGGCTTCTAGAAAAAGGTAAATATAATGGTCTAAATGGTTCAGACTACGATTTATTTTAATTCATATTTCAATCCTTATTTTGAGTATGAGATCATGGGCCAACTCCTTGTAGTGTCTATCACTGTATAGTGAGCTTTAGATATTAGTTAATGGTTTTCCATGTTAAGACCAAGTTTGTACCTTTCCTAAAGGTCCAAAGGTTATGATTATCAGTTCATTGTGCAAGGGGTTATGTAAAGTCCTATCAATTTTTTTTGTGGAAATGTAACATAAGATTATGAACATTTATAAACAATTATTTCACCAAATCCTAAGTGTTCCCTAAGTTTTTACAACAAAATTAACTTATCGAAAGTCTACAGGTGGCACTACGAAAATATTCATAACGCCCATAACAAGTTTAAAAATACGTGTTTCCAATTTTCAAGTGCCCAAACCATTTTTCAAGAATATTTACCGTTATTAAACCTTGATATGAAATTTGGCAAAGTTTTCAAGCCTAAGAGAGGGATTTTAAATTAAACCATAAAATGACAGTTTCCAACATTTTTCCTATTTTAGTCACTATGTTCAAACACAATATTCAAACAAGTGGTGATGAATTTCAAAAAAATAAAAGAGGTTTTTGGTGGGAACAAGATGATTTCAAAAATATCCTCCAGTTTTGCAACATGTGTCATGGTTTGGAAATTACAGAGGAATGTTTGAGACCTATTTTTCCAGATTCTTTAATTATCTTATTTTCTTGTTTTAGCCACTATTTTCAAATGCAGTTTATGAACATATGGAGATGAAGTTGTAAAAACAAAAAGAGGTTTTTGTTGGTAACATACCAATTTAAAAATTATTTCTCAGTTTTACCCACATAGCATGGTTTGAAGGATATGAAGGAATATTTGAAGCCTTTTCTTTTTAGGATTTAAATAATTAATTATTTCCTATTTTAGTTATCCACTTTGGGCGTGGTTTTCGAGAATATGAAAACGAATTTTCCAAATATGAAAGAGGTTTTGTAGGGAATGAAATTATTTGAAAAACCTCTTTCAGTTTTTACAAAGCTATCACAGTTTGGGAGATCCAAATGCCTCTTTAAAGCCAATTTTTCAGAAATTTTCCAAAATTTTCGAAATTCTGTTTCCTATAAAAATGCAAAGTCAACAACTAAAGGTCACCTCATCAAATTCGACTTGGAGATCAGACTAAATATGGGTGAAGAGGATTTTTAGATTCATTTATTTTCGATCTTGAGGATTATTGTAATTAATACTTTCCACAAATTGTGGATCCGAAACCTATGTAATATTTCTATAAATTAAATGTAAAAGGAGGACAAAATGTTGGACTCTGAAAAACATTAGTTTCTTTTTGTTGTTTGTAATCAAATTATTTATTTTTTCAAGTGCCAAGAGGACTAGGATATTATGTTCATGATATAGAGGTTCCTGTGATGGTATGCTCAGTCAATTTATCTTCTTTGATAGTTTCCTTTCGATGTGATATTATTTATATTCTATCTTCTAATGTTTAAATGAGATTATGTGACATAATTCATTAGTTAATGCTCTGGTTCATATGGTTTATGAATCTTCACTCTTTCTCCTAAGGCTTGTAGGATTCTTGTTTCATGCTCTATTATAGTGGATTGTTTTCTCCTTCTACTACCATTAAGATAATGTTTGATATGTCTACAGTTTGCCATCTATCTTGCCTCTGTCTGTCTTGATTCATTCAGTCAATATATTGGTATCTATATTTTAAAACTTGATTTGTTGACCCCATTTCCCAATGGATTAATTGCTTCATCCAACCCAAACCTCATTTTCAGTGCAACCCTACTGAAGATCTAGCCACTATTTGGAGATACAACTAGTTGCTATGCTTAGTGATTAGGTTGTCGAAGAGAGTCCTCTCTAGATTGAAGGGGCTAACCTTCAATCTGCAAGATTGATATGAAAATGTTACCTTAGGAAGTATTCTTTTACGACCAATAAAATTTCTGAGTGCTAACATCTTGGCGACCATACTGGGGAAGAATGACTCATCTTCCTATAACTTATTACTTTTGTTTCAGATCTGATTCTTGATGGTGGACAAAAATGAGACACACAAGAGAGGTTGTACATCATTCACCTGATGACTCCATTGTCAGCGCGATCCAAAATTTAAAGTGTCACTGGTGACTCCATAATATGAAGATGGCTTCCATGGAGGCTTATATATCTCTGAGGTATGATCCTATGAACTGCTCTCAGGTTCCTAGTTTTCCCAACTGTTTGCCTTGCATAGGCTGGAAAACATATCTCTCAAAGTTCAATGATCGGGAAGGAGATGATGCAATTTTGCATCTGATTAACTTTCATATGTTGAGAAATCTAGGGCAAAAACAAAACATGATTTCTCTAGCAATGATAACTATTTTTGAATATATATATATATATATTATATATATTTTCTACTTCTTTAGATTAGATTCTTCTTTGACTTAGATTATTATAATTTTCTTCTTCATAAAAAGATTAGCAAACAATAAAAAATAATGAGAAAAGAGACACATGTTGTAGGCGATCATCTAGGGCTAAAAACTCTCCAAGTGGAGAGGAAAACCCAAACGAATTCTTCTTCTCATAGAAAATTCAAGTGGCGAACACCAAGACCAAGATCAAGACCCTTAACACAACAACCTCTCCAAGACCAAGTCACAAGATCCTTCTTCACTACATCTTTTTCTTGCCCAAGTCAACACTAGTCAAACTGCTTGCCTTCTTTTGGATTTTGGCTACCCTTTAGATTTTGGCCTTGTGGATCATACCTGCAACTGTCGACCTCCTTAGAAACCCTAGTTGGAACACATGTGAGAGATTTGTTCCTTAATTTCCTTTGCTTTAGGTGCAGACTCCTTCTGCAATTCGGCTTGAGAACTAACTTGATTTTCTCCTTTGATATTTCCTTCTACTGTGACTGTGATATCTCGGCTCCTCCTGTAATAAATAGCACCAATTCGCTGCAAGTGTGAAGTATATTTCCCAAAAATAGGTTGAAACTAGTTTAGTTTCCTTTTCTCCTTCCATAGCTTGGTGATGAACCTCTTATCTTGTGTTCTTCCCACTTATTTTTATACCCTTGACTCTTGATTGGATGGTTTCTCAATGGAGGCCAAGTACTCACTATATATAGAGCACTGTCCATCAAAATAAGCTGACTTCACCTTGTGACTAGGCCGACATGCTTGTTTAGAATGATCTTCATCTATTTTGAAGGCCAACATGAGGGAGTGGTTGTGACAAGTTCTTTGAGATTTTGTGACACAAATAACTTCTCTTTTTACAATGTGTAACATGCCCAAATGGGTCTTCAATACTTGACATTGAATCAATAGAATTTATGACTTGATGACCAAACCTAATTACTCACAATGGGAGCTTCAACTAAAATAAAATTCCTTGAGCATGAAACCCATGTCTTAAGCATAAAAAAATAATTTTTTTCCTCTTTACATCAATTACATAAAATCATGATTAGACATGTAATTATGAATACCAAACCTAGTTATATATTTCAATACTCCCTCTTAACTAGGCAGGTATTCGTAATCTACAGAAGGTACTTCAACATTTTCAATTTGAAGAATTCTGCTAAGAAGAGTTGGATTGGTTACCCATCTGTATAGCATCATATCATCCAACATTGTCACATAGCAAGGCCTTGACTAAAAACTCTATCTCTCCACAAGATCAGATCATAATGCTGGTGAGACCAATAATTTATAGACATCCTCATCATTGTATCTCTCGGAACATACCCCACCCGGGTTCTCTGAGTGTGTTCCATGAAGACTATTCTTATCTTGGATTCCTAGTCCTCAAAGAATATCGGTCCTCTATGAATACTCTTATCTTGGATGTCCTAACTCATCCTCAAAGAGTGTTAGATGCCAGATGTTTACATAATCCTCCATTCCGTCTTCCCAAGTGAAGACAAGAGTGATGTGTCTATCTCTCCCTCTCAACTTAGGGAAGACATACCCATTCCACTGAAGGAATGTATCCATTCTTGTAAAAAGGAATGTACCCAAGCTCCCTCTTTACCAGGGACTTGACCAAGCTCTGTTGAAATTTCTAAGTCTAACCCATTAGAAATTCTTCCTGTACCATCTGGTTTATTTCAACTACTTGTTTAATTACTTAACAAGTTATTTACCATGTAAATACTGAAAATAAACACAAGTACAATATCAACATCTACAAATAATCAACTGAAAGAAAACAAGCACATAAGTGACACCATTATTTTTGGACCAATGTCCTTAGAAAAACCCAATGCGGGAAAAATGGTGCAACTATTCAGAGGGTTATATTATTATGCAGTTTATCTGAGTACAACTAGGTTCCTAAACTGGCTCACCCGATAGAGAAAAATACACGACAACAACACCTCTATATCTGGAAACAGGTATTCAGAAAACCTCTCCTACAAAACTCTCTCCGGCACAATTGAAGCTCAACGCTGGCCCTTCTAACCACTGTGTCAGCCTCCTGCTGACCTGCGTCGGCCCTAGGACCCTTTGCGTCAACCCTTTGAGGCATTGTACATCCTCTGAGGGGCTCTGCATCACTCCCTTTGCCCTCTGCTGGGTGACGCAGTCTCTCTGGGCTTTACGTTGCCTTTGCTGGGCTCTACCTAGCCTGGACTGACTGCTGCTCTCGCTCTCTCTGCTTCTATGCTGGTCTCCCGATATCATCCTCGCCTCTCTATCGCGTACTCACTGCCCCTCACTGCTGATCACTAATTCAATTTTGCTTAACAACCCTGCTCGAGCAAAATGAATGACTGATCACTCTGTTGTGTTCTCCAACTGACCCTCAAGCCTTCTCTTATAATTTTCCTGTTGGTCCTTCAATGGACGAGATTAAATCTCTAATCAACGCCTAAGATTAGATTTGGCATGGTCCATGACTTTTGGAATCTTCTAACCCAATTTTATATTAATACCCATTAATATTTTATTTTTTCTAAGTTTAGACTTAGGAACTCCATTAAAAATATTAATTATTTTAATGTCTCCCAAACTGGGTACGATTTGTCCAAACCATTTCTAGGTCTTGGAGACCTCATGTGCTTTAGCCTCTCCACCAATTTTCATGGCTAGAGCATATCCGATGCTACCCAAAATCAACACTCCCTCTTAGCGAGGACAATGCTCTAGTAATACTCCTCACTGAGCATTACTCTGATTATCTGGCACTAGTACCTGTGCTGATGCTAGGCCTCTCCACCCAACATCCTCTGCATTGCTGCATCCTGTATTGCTACCCATGGCCCTACCACTGCTACTATTGCATCTGTATGGCAGCTCCTTCTGCATCCATGCGGTTGCTGGTCCTTTCTCCCAATATTGCATATGCACTACAACCCCCTCTCATCATGTTGTATTGTGCTACTGTTAACCGCTACTGCACTGCAACTTAGTTACTAAGAAGTAATTAACTAATCCACCCAACTACTGACATCCCTATCAGGCTAGAAACACTCCCGATGTTGAAGATACCTCTATTCCTAACAAGTGCTCCCTCTACTGACCTCTGCGCTGTTGCAACAACTCTCTACATCTTACACCATTTCACACCTCTCTGTGCCATCCTACACTAGTGCAACACTCTCCGTGCCTCTTGCAATGTTGTATCCTGCTAGCCTTGCACTTCTCGGGGACTCCTGCACTGTAGCACTCTATGCCGCTTCATTTTCATATGTTTCTATTGACATCCACAAGTCCTGCTACTCTCTCTTTGGGGCTCCCATAGCAAGGTAGAATCCAGGAGGTTGGGTACCTCAAGTATCATGCCCTTCATCGCATGCAGTCTTCCTGACTACAGCTCGATGTCTCCCCACCTCTTCTCTATAGGTACATGAGCAATCATGGCATAATTGTCATCCTCCTTGACCTCCTTCTCCACCTTCGCTGGTGTTGCCTTAGAGTCAGATGCCTCTCCCTTGTTCTTCTTCCTAGGACACTGGTTTGCATAATGACCCAGTTCCCCATAGTGGAAGCACTTGACCTTAGAGAGGTCCTTCTTCCTCTTCTCCTACTTTCCCACAGATGCCAGAATTGCATCCTCTTCCTCTTCCTTCTTGATCCTGACTCCTTTGCTTCTACTTCTCGTCTTGCTCAACCACCTGATCTCCTCTTAGTGAAGAGCCACCCACAATTATTCCCAACCTGGAAGATCTACCCTACCCAATATGCTCTATAAAAATGTCTTCCACTCCTCGGAGACTACGTTAAGTGCAATCATCACTAGCATCTCTTCATCCGGCGTGGCCCCTATGGAAGCCAGTTGGTCCTGGATCTCCTTCAACCGACTAAGGAAGTGATATATCTGCTTCCCCTTATGCATCTGGTATGACCGCAACTGATTCTCAAGTAACATATTCCTTTGCACGGAAGTATGCTAGTACAATTTCTTCAGGGCATTCCACGTTTCCTTTTCCATCTCCTTCTCGGTAATGTGTTGGACCACATGATCCTTGATCCCATCAAGGATGATGCACTTCACCTTGGCCATTGCCTCCTCGAAATTTTCATTTTCAGCCGGGTCAACTAGGATTGCCATTTTTCTCAAGGTGAATGCCTTGATGTGATGTCTATCTAGAATGGACAGGATCCTCGCCTTCCATACCACAAAGTTGGATGCCCCGTCCAGCCTGTCCTGATCCCTCAGCCCATTCATGGCCATCTCTTTGCTTTTTTGTTGACTCCTCCGAGTCTCTCTACTTCCCTCTGGAAGTTCTCTCTTCGACTACTGTTATGTCTCTCTACTTCCTTTCAGATTTTCTCTCTTTGACTCCTGCTGAGTCTCTCTACTTCTCGCTTGGAAGTTCTCTGCTATACTCCCTTTGAGTCATGATTTCCCTTCTAGAAATCCTCTTGCCAATCGTCAAGTTGCACCTCTCCGATCTTTTGAGCACCTACAACATTGATCCAAATTCGTTGGCTAGAAATCTACCTCGGTAGCAACTCCCTCTACCTTAGTTTTTCCCTGTTACATACTGTTCTACCCATAGTACCCCACCAGCTTTGCTCCCCAAAACTGCCCACAACTTCCTATACCCCAGCAGCTAAAGGACTGAGCCTCTAGGGTCTACACAATCCCGACACTGGCAAAAAAACTCCCTAAGCCAACTGCGTCAACCCTCCTAGTCTCTGTGTGAGCCTCTTTCTGCCCTCCTTAGCCTATGGGTTGGCCTCTCTCTGGCCCAGACTGATGAAGCTGTCCATTTGCGTCAACCCTTCTTTTGTCGCTTTCTGCAAGGATCAACTTCTGTCACTTGGGACAATTGATTCTACTGCAAATGTTCTACTTAGCTGATGCCTTCAACTCTCTTGTGATCTATAACCACCCTCTGATATCATGTTGAAATTTCTATGTCTAACCCGTTAGAAATTCTTCCTGTACTATCTGGTTTATTTCACCTACTTGTTTAATTACTTAACAACTTATTTACCATGCAAATACTGAAAATAAACACAAGTATAGTATCAACATATACAGATCATCAATTGAAAGAAACACACAAGTGACACCGTTATTTTTGGACCAATGTCCCCGAAAAAACCCAATGCGGGAAAACCGGTGCAAATATTCAGAGGGTTAAATTATTATGCATTTTATCTGAGTACAACTGGGTGCCTAAACCGAATCACTCAATAGAGAAAAATACATGGCAACAATACCTCTATATCCGAAAACAGGTATTCAGAAAACCTGTCCCATGAAACCCTCTCCGACACAATTGAAGCTCAACATTGGCCCTTCTAGCCACTAAGTCAGCCTCTTGCTGAGCTGCATCAGCCCAAGAACCCTTTGCATCAGCCCTTTGAGGCACTGCCCAGCCTCTGGGAGCCTCTGCCCAGCCTCTGGGAGCCTCTGCATCACTCCCTCTGCCCTCTTCTGGGTGATGCAATCTCTTTGGGCTCTGCGCTACCTCTGTTGCGCTCTATGTAGCTTGGATTGACTGCTATTCTCGCTCTCTCTGCTTCTGTGTTGGTCTCCCATTATTGTCCCCGCCTCTCTGCCTCGTATTGACTGACTCTCACTGCTGATCACTGATTCACTTTTTCTTAGAAACCTCGCTCTAGCAAAATGAATGACTGATCACTCTGGTGTGTTCTCCAACTGACCCTCAAGTCTCCTCTTATACTTTTCCTATTGGTCCTTCAACAACCGTGATTAAATCTCTAATAAATGACTAAGATTAGATTTGGCTTGATCCATGACTTTTGGAACCTTCTAACCCAGTTTTATCTTAGTACCCATTAATATTTTAATTTTCCTAAGTTTAGACTTAGGAACTCCATTAAAAATCTTAATTATTTTAATATATCCCAAACTGGGTGCAATCTATCCAAACCATATTTGGGTCTTGGATATCTCATGTGCTTTAGCCTCTCCACCAATTTTCACGGATAGAGCACATCCAATGCTACCCCAAATCAATAAGATCCATCTTGACCAATGACTTGCTTCGAACAACTCTTCAATTGGAGATCACGGGATAACTAACTACTTGTAGAAATCCTTCCTTTAATGTCATGAATTTCGTCTGTGTCATAGAGCCTACATCTTTCAGGACTTCTTCGTAGGGCATAGACCATCCATCACCTTCATCCACGAGTCAATCATGTCATCATTCCTTTCATCTTTGGTCTTCCTTCATGCCATGCTGCCTTCTTCATGCCATGTTTCCTTAAAGACATTTCATCTTTGATACATGGGCATCAATTGTGGAAGGCATCCACAACTCTTCCCTTGGCAGCCTTGCATAAGCCCATCCAGATATAATTCAAAAATAAGAAATGAACATTAAATCAAAATTACCTTTGTGATAGTCTTTCATCATGGCATCTTCCTGTGAGCATCATCATCCTGCATACATATTGACACATCTCCAAAATATATATAATTTCAAGGGTCTATTTCTTTTTCAAACTTCATCAAGGTGTTCATATCTTTCATGGAGATATCATAGTCAAATCTTTTAGTCCTCGGATGTTGATTTCTTTTGCCATAGTTGCATATTTTATGATCTCTTCTTTCTTCACACATATCCTTTATGGGAACTTTCAATTAGAGTTCTTACAAATATTCTCAACCACCTCATATTTCATATGCAAACATATTATGTTGATTTGATCTAGTCAATGTGTGATCCATGCCTTCCTACATCCTTTCAAAGGAAGAGATCTCTCCTTTTGATCATGCTCTCGAGGTAGATCATTCATTCATGTTACCTACAACCATATGACATGACTCTATTTTATCAAATGTAAGCATACATACCTCATTTTCCTTTTAGGTCATCTAAACTTCCTTCAATAGTTTCCTTTATTGAAGGAACTTCAATCTCTTGATTTTCTCTACTTCTTTCGACATCATACTATCATCCCATGAATTCCTTCAAGTTGGAATTCTTGATGAAACACCTGCTTCCTTTTAATTGGTGAATGTTCCAATGAAGACTCTAACAAAGGATCTTGAGTATCCTTATCCAACCATTGTTTTCCCTTTGAATGGTGTGTGATGAGATTTTTACTAGATGACCTTTTCTTCTTCTCATAAGTACCACTTATGTTTCTACTAAGGTTACCAAGAGCTATATCCTTCTGTAGGTGACTGCCATAGACTTCTTATTTCAGATATCTTTCATGCTTCTCTATGATGAGGTTATGATCTCTTGCTTTCAGTGTTCCTATGATTCCATGATGCATCCTATCATGCTCATATATATTACAACACAAACTTGAAAATAACTAGGGGAGGAAGACTATCTCAATCATTGTAGAGATCTTTTACTTCCTCTTTCTTGGATTTCTTCTTCTCAACTTCTTCCACTTCTTTGGTAATATGGGATTCTTCTCTTCCTCTTTTGTTATTGTCCTTCTTGAGCTTAGGAGAATTTATTGTAATGCCCATATTCTTGACATCCATAAAATTGAACCTTGGCCGTATTCTTCTTCTTTTTCCGAGGATCAAACTTTCCAAATTTCCATTTCTTTTTGTCATTGTAGCATATGCTTGATGTTGATCACTTGATCCTACATTAGTTTTTTCCTTCAGCCTAGTTTCTTAGATATTTCATAGTGACCATATATCCTTGAATGGAGTAGCTTCCTTCTTCCCATAAATTCTTGATGTGAAGTTACCCCATTCCTTTGGTAGTGCATTTAGTACTAAGATGATTATCTCTTTGTTAGATATTATTTCTCTCATATCTCGAAGTTGATCCCTTATTTCAGATATCCTCATAAAGTATGAGGCTATTCCTTCTTCTTTTGATATCCTTAGCTTGTAGATTTCTTTCCTTAATGAGATAACTTCTCCTACAATGCTTACGGAAAACAAATCTACCAGTTTATCATATATTTATTTTCAAGTTTCAAGTTTAGATACATATGGAATGAGGGGATCCTTGATGGATTCTATGAGAATCCTTTGAGCCCTTAATTCCCCTTTCATAAACCTTGCAAGTGCTTGAGAATATTCCTTTGGAGGTTTGGTGATTGAGCCCTTAACATGTTCCATGGCCTCATTTTCAATGAGATTCAGATTTGTCCTCTTCTTCCATGCAAGAAAGTTTGAAGCCTCAACTAACTTGTTTCTTTCCTTGCAAAAAGATATTTTGATAGATTTAGATGTAGACATAAATATAATTACTTGTGAAGAAGATTCTTCCATTTTCTACCTCCTTGAAATTGATGATGATACCGAAAATAGAAAACTTCTTCTTGATGAAGATAGTTTTCTTTAAGAGTGATCCTTGGTTCCAAAGAGAGGTAGATCACTTTAGAACTTTAGATGGTGATGACAATGTTCTTGATCTTGCTTCTCTTGAATGAGTAGAATTCAAGATAATGTGATTTGTAGATCTCTTCAACTTGAGTAGAGGTAGGGACTTTGTAGTCCTTTTTCTTTGAAGATGAATTGAGCGAGGATCCCAAGGATTTTTTTGGTGAAGACTCCTTTTATCTAGGGTTTTAACACTTCATTTTAGATCTTGACTTCAAAGTACTTTTAGGATGATATGGTCTTATAGATCTACCTCGATACCCTTTTAGAGTTTCGATCTTTGAATACTTTGAGTGTCCCTTTATGAGCTTCCATTCCTTGATTTGTTACCTTAGCTATGTGTTGTGCCCTACAACAACCCCCCATTTCATATCATTATTATCCCAACATTATAATATGAAATGGGTCCCTTTTAATTTTGATTTTAATTGGTATCAACTTAGTTTTATTCAAAAAGGTACGAAAAAATAAAATAAAGCATTACCAAAAAACCTTTTCGAATAAACCAATCAAAAGCCTTAACATAAATGATTAATCATTTGTCATTGCGATAAAGCGATCGCAAGATTGCATACAACAATGACAAAGGAAGCAAAACTTAAGGACCCATTGTTTTTCCCCGATGCGAAATCGCAATCAGATATCGACGATAATGAACCAGCACAATAAAGCTCCCTTTTGCTCCGATGAGATGCGATATCGCTATCGGCAATCGGCGATTATACTATGCATGCTTTTATACTGCCCCACTCGCTACTCCCGACGCGATGTGATATCGCTATCGGCGATCGGGGATTCCAAATGGAACCAATATAACGATTTATGATTTCCCCCGACGCTTGATTGCGATAAAGCCAAAAAGCGCAGATTTCAAAGGAAGTCTTAAAGCGGGTTTAATACGATTTATTCGTATTTAAGGCCTTATCTTCCAAAGAGGCATTCATCCGCGCTTAACCACCAAAACACCCAAGGCACGCTTCAAATAAATCATTCGGCCATTAATCGAATTGACGGGCATTGATAGGATTGAAAGGTCTTAACGGCCATTTAATGAAACAGTAAGCCTGAGATTTTTTTACAGATTTTATCCGAGGCCACCTTAAGTCAATCGTTCGCCATGCATTCATCAATATATATCTCAGTCATATTTGATTTACGTTATCATTTTCTGTATAACGTCCATTATCATCTCTGTGCAGAATTTTTCCGCAGAAACAGATTTAAGCAGAATGGTGAAGAAGTCCAAGAAAACCACAATGGCTTCCGCTTCGCTGGCCACAGGGCAACCTGTCGTTGATCCAAGCACTAAAAAGAAAGGGCTAATATCGGACACTACATGCCTAGGACTTGTCAGAACTACTTGGAAAGGCACCTATAATCTGATCGGAGCCGAAGAGCCAAGGGTGACAGCAATACAAGTCTCAGCTGACAACACTAGCAAATCCGAGGCTAATCTAAGCGATTTAGCCAGCTCTTTTCTTCATCGAATAGCGGCTTGGGAGCAAATCCTCCCATATACAGATGTGGTTAGATGGGCGATTCAGGAAATCCCAATTACCGACAGAACTTTCAGCACCACAGATGGGAGAATTTTCGGTTCCTTTCGAGCCGAGGATTTAAGGCAAATGTATCATTTGCCGGTGGCAGAGAAGAAATATAACACGAAATTCTTGGAGAAATTCCGAGCTGAGAATGAGACTGAATCCGAACCAATTCGAGGTTGGAGACAAAATCCAGCAAAGCACAAGCACGAATCTTTGGGTAAGTACTCGGTCGATTCTCTATGCTCTCCTTATTGCTAGGCTGGGATAATGATGTGCAGGATGTGGGGATTACATGATTCTGCCAATTTTACCATAGAAATGGTCCCCTTAATGGAGGTGGCATGTAGCGGTGAAATAATGGATTGGGCAGATATACTGTCCGATAAGTTAGCATCCACAATTCTTGAGTTTAGATTCAACTCCCGCGTCACTGAAAGGTTCATTCCCCCATTTTACTACAGTGCCTATGTATTAGATGTCTTGTGTTTTAATTCTGAATTTCCTCTGCTCGGATGGAGGTGGACGTTGCAAGACCCCGCACCCATTCACATATACCATCAAAAGTTGTGGAAGACCAACTACAAACACCATTTGTATCAAATATGCAACGGCTTCATGTTGCCCATTCATTATTTTATTTTCAATAAGCCTGCCCCTAAGATTTCCTACCAAGCAGGGATTGATTTAACATCCATAGGAAGTTGGTTCGGGGAGGAAAAGTTCACTTATATCAGAGTTTTTGGCAGTCAAGCCAAGCCCCACGTTCTTCCTCTATACATCCCCGATAAACTATTGGCCAGAGAAATAGCCTATTAGATCATCTCCGATGGGATTACGCAAACTCTGAAGAAAGCTAAGAAGCACGCCTGGCCCTCTTTTCCTTTGAGAATTGGTATCTACACTCTACATGATTTCAAACATGCAGAGAAAGAAGCTGAGAAAATAAACTCATTAACCCTGGAAACTCTACCGAGCAGGCGATTTGATCCAAACAAAGTCGCCTATAATGCACTCGAACAGGCCAAATTGACCAAGTTCGAGCATAAAGAAGACATATTTGAGGACTTGTTCGCATCGTTCGAGTCAATGTATCAAGTTAAATCGCTCGCCATACTTGAATACAATGATAAGGGACTAGTTGAATTCAACAGACTTAGAGAGCAGAGGTTGCAAACTCTGCCTCTAGATCTGTTAGCGACGACTCCAACAACAGAATCAAGTGAGCCTGAGCAGCGACTTGATAAAGAACCTCCTGTTACATCAAAGCAACAGGAGGAAGTGCATGAGCAAAGACAAGAAGAGACCTAGGCGAAGGAGCAAGAACATAGCAGTTTAAATGTAAATGAAAATACACAGATTGATCCGAAATTGCTCCAGGAATGGCAACAATTTAATTCGATTATCGTCAATCCCTCTAAAGATGAAGAGACTTCAAAAGAAGTCAATACACAAGAGGCGAATTCAAAGCAGGTTTCAGGTGAAACCAATGACCCACCCAAATCAAAAGAAGTGGAAATAATACCAAAGGATCCTTCCGGCGAAGTTATTTTACAGATTGAAGAGATTCCTCCCTTGGACGTCTTCTATAGCCCAAGGCATAAAGATGTAGTGAAACGACAGAGGAAGAGGAGAAGGACTGATCAACCTTCTTTATTCCCAGAACAAACAGTAACGGGAAATGTGCTATGGAAAGAGGAATTTGACCCCTATGATGATTTGACAAAGCTATCGCAATATGCTGGAGCTTATTTGGCAGCGACAATAGACAAAGCATTGGAGGTGAGCAGTTTATTGAAGACAAAAGATTAGGATATCTTTTCGCTACAGGCACAATTATCGGAAGCGCAGCAAAAGGCAGAGCAGGCAGAACATCAATTGCTAGTACAACAACAAATAAACAATCAGCTGACTAAACAATTGCAGGAAGAAAAACAGAGGATTGACGATAGTGCAGTCCAAAAGAAAAAGGAGCTATCGGAGGCATTGGCGCAACTAAAAGCATCAAATGAACAAATGCTAAAATCCAAAGATGAGCAGATTGCTAAATTATCAGCTCAGCTTGAGCAAACAAAAAAGCTCCCACAGATAGATGAGTTTAAAGCAGAGGCATTTCAATTAAACAAAGGATTGATAAATCAGATGAAGCTTTTGTGTCAACAAATCACACAGGCAGAACCATTATGTGACTTAGTGGCATCCATAAGTGAAAAAGTAGAAAAGGCAAGGACAGATTTGGATCAAGCCGAAGAAACATTGACAAATTTTCTGGAATGGCAAGATTCCAATCAGGGACAGGCAGCTAACCTACCAAGGATCCTAGAATTGCACAAAGAAATATTATTTACATAATGGAAATCTCAGTTAATGAAGGCAGAAAGAGCGATTTTAAGATGCAAGACAACCACTAGTAATCTGGTTGAATTGGTTAATAATACTCTTTACTTGTCTAACATGATTTCTCAATGTACTCCAGGGCAATTAACAGGAACAAAGATATTGGAGCAGTCATGTTACCCAGAGCTGGAGAAAAATGGAAGGTTAATTGCAGGAATCAACAGCTTGACATGGGATGCCTATTGGTTCTTTTTAGTGAAGTCGCACAGCCAGAGAGCCGCCCTCAAATGCCTCACAGATGCGACTGGGTATATTATCCCCGATATTCAGGATGCCACCTTTGCTGCCCAACTCAGTTCTCGCCTCAACAGACCACCCGAAGTGGAGCCAATGCTTGCGATAAGCCAACTCAGGTTTAAAGGCAAACAGCCGGAGTGATGATTCACATCGTCGACTACCAGATCACTGCCAAGAAGATAGATATTATTAATTGATGCCAATTAAGTAGGATTTTGTTTTCATAGATTTTTAGTTTAGTAGTATTTATAGACCCTTTCATGCATTTAGAAAGGGTCGTAAAGTTTTGTATATGACTTACACCCTGAAGTTGCACTATTGTACTTCAGGGATATTCTTTGATGAAACTGGACCAATCATTCTGATTTTGATAAGGAAGCTTTTATACAAATGTGCACTACTGTCTTTGTTTGAAAGCATTTCTGCGTTGAAGGAAGAATTTCAAATA